>CAJNDT010000030.1:0-62500 GCA_905221615.1 Symbiodinium sp. CCMP2592 | reverse complement strand
ATTACCCGTAATATCAAAACCATCACCACCATCAGCATGACCATCGCTACCATCAGGATTGCTGGGTATCATCGGCACCATCCTCATGGTCCTCAATGCGAAATCCCGAATTCTGAAGTATCCCATGTCCTATGCCTAACATCCTACAACTCGCAACCCCGAACACACTGAGAAGCAGAGAATGCCTCGAGAATCTTCTTCCCGGTTGGAAGATTGATCGGGAAGGACTGCACCTTGGCTCAACTCAGGTCTCGCTTCGAGACTTCTTAGTTGTGGTTACAATTCTTACTGTTGTTGCTGCTGTCATCAACGTTGATGTTAATGCTCCTTCTCGGCATCGATGGTTAGGCATGATAGTACTCTAAGACTCTAGTACGTCGTCGTCGTGGACGTCGGCGTGGTCCTCGCGGCCGTCGTGGTTGTCTTTGTCGTCGCTGTCCTTGTGGTCGTCGTGGTCGTTTTGAGCAAATGCGACGTTGCGGTGGTGGTCGCGTCGTCGTCGTCGTCGTCGTTCCGGCTCCTCCTCCTCCTCCTCCTCCTCCTCCGCCTCCTCCTCCGCCTCCTCCTCCGCCTCCTCTGCCTCCGCCTTCGCCTCCACCTCTGCCCTGCCTCGTCGTTTAGTTGTTGGCTTGCTGCTGTTGCTCTTCCTGTTGCTGTTGCTGTTCCTGTTGCCGCCGTTGTTGTTGCTGTTGCTTTGCTGCTGCTGTTCTTGCTGTGGTTGTGGTTGCGGTTGCGGTTGCTGCTGCGGTTGTGGTTGCGGAGGCGGTTGCTGCTGCGGTTGTGGTTGCGGTTGTTGTTGTTGTTGTTGCTGTTGTTGATGTTGTTGCCGCTGCTGGTATCTTTGTCCGGAAGGCATGTGAGCTAGTACATGTGATGCTTGAGCAGCCTAGGAGCAGCGTTTGTGATGTGAGCCATGTCAATCGTAAAACGGGCCTCGCTGCTCATCACGAATTCGCTACCTTAGCTGCCCAGGCTTTCTGATGTAGGTGCGGGGCGCCTCGCGCCGAAGAGGTTTGGCAGGACTTGCAATTGAAGATACCCCGTCACCGAGTTGCAAAGAACCGGAAGCGGCACCGCCCTCGAAGTCAAGAGTTCAGCTGCTGCACCGGATTTTTCGACCAGGAAGGGGTCGCTTTGGGCTCGTGTTGGCGATGATTTCAAGAATGCACTGCAGCATGTGAAGATGAGGAAGACCACCAAGAAAATAATAGCTATGTCCAGGAAGACGCTGCCAAAGCTCATGGACCTCTCTGAGCGCACGTAGCTCTCCATGAAAGCGAGGGACATGACCTAGGCAAAGAAGAAGTTATGGTCTTTCCAAAGATCCAGAGACGCCAGCGCTAGCACTGTGCTTTGGCGGAATGAAGCTTCCGCTGCGGATTTATCTGCACAAGTGTGCCCGCGTGTCAGCACAAGAGCACTCACCGAGACAGCCCACATTAGCAAGCACCACTGTTGCTGCTTGCGGGGTGGGGGGGCAGGGGATGTGATGACGTACTTTCAAGAAAACATCCGTTTATTCGGTACTTACGGTACTTTCGTGATGTCGTACTCCAATGCCAACGATTATGATGATGGGTTTAGCGCCAGGTGCAGCAGCAGTAGTAGCAGTAGCAGTAGCAGTAGCAGTAGCAGTAGCAGTAGCAGTAGCAGCAGCAGCAGCAGCAGCAGCAGTAGCAGTAGCAGTAGCAGTAGCAGTAGCAGTAGCAGCAGCAGCAGCAGCAGCAGTAGCAGTAGCAGTAGCAGTAGCAGTAGCAGTAGCGGTAGCCGTAGCCGTAGCCGTAGCAGTAGCAGTAGCAGTAGCAGTAGCAGTAGCAGTAGCAGTACCAGTACCAGTAGCAGTAGCAGTAGCAGTAGCAGTAGCAGTAGCAGTAGCAGTAGCAGTAGGAGGAGTAGTAGTAGTAGTAGTAGTAGTAGTAGTGGTAGGGGTAGGGGTCGGGGTAGGGGTAGGGGTAGGGGTAGGGGTAGGGGTAGGGGTAGTGGTAGTAGTAGTAGTAGTAGTAGTAGTAGTAGTAGTAGTAGTTGTTGTTGTTGTCGTTGTCGTCATAGTAGTAGTGGTCGTCGTCGTCGTCGTGGCAGCAGTAGTGGTGATAGTGGCAGAAGTAGTGGATGGTCGTGATAGTGGTAGTGGTAGTAGCAAGAGCAGCAGCAGCAGCAGCAGCAGCAGCAGCAGCAGGAGGAGGAGTAGTAGTAGTAGTAGTAGTAGTAGTCGTAGCAGCAGTAGTAGTAGTAGTAGTTGTAGTAGGTACTAGGCAGTGGGTAATAGGCAGTAGGTCACAGGCAGTACGCAGCAGATCGTAGGCAGTAGGCAGTAGGGCGTAGGCAGTAGCTAACAAATCGTGGATAGTAGGAAGTAGGTAGTCGGAAGTGGGTAGTGGGTGGTGCAGTAGGTAGTTTGTAATGGGTAGTGGCTAGTGGCCAATGGCGAGTGGGTAGTATAGCTAGTGGTAGTGGGTAAAAGCTAGTACGTTTTGTACAAGTAGTACAAGTAGTAGAAGTAGTAGTAGTAGTAGTACTACTACTACTACTACTACTACTACTACTAGCAGCAGCAGCAGCAGCGGTAGTTGTAATGGTAGTGGCAGTAGAAGTAACGGAGGCAGTAGAGGTAGGGTAGTGGTGGTGGTGGTGGTGGTCGACACTGCCATTACGTCTATGGCAATTCACTCACCTCAAATAAACGCGTGACAACCATACCTCGGAGGATGGACGGGTTCAGAAAGGCCCACCTCGCTGGGATCTGCAGGACGTAGTGCATGCAGCACAGCTGCTTGTGACCTCAGCGTCAGCTGCCCGCTGGAAAGTCACGACTGGAAGGCTTGAGCCTTGAAGTCTTGAACTGTTAGGTGGGTCGTTCCGTGTCGTTTGGCGCTTATGAGGCCTCAATCATGCTTCATTCATTGTGTGACAGCTCCACTTCAGGCATGCATTCTCCTGAGTTTTACCAGAACAAGGGCCGCGGAAAAGGATCCCACTTTAGAACAACCTCTCTGCTTTCAACAAATCAGCCACAAGGCTTTGCCCTCAACATAAAACTCCTGCTAAGGCTTCAGAGCAGAGTGCTCGGCATACAGAAGCCCCTCATCTGCCCAGGCAAGCAATGAAACTGGTGTTGATGATGGTGAAGATGAAGAGGATAAGGACGATGATCGGAATGACCAGGATGATCATGCTGGTGATGACAACGATGATGACGACGATGACGATGACGAAGACGACGAAAATGACGATGAGCAGGAGGAGGAGGAGGAGGAGGAGGAGGAGGAGGAGGAGGAGGAGCAGGACGACGATGACAATGACGATGAAAACAATGATGATGATGATGATGATGACGATGATGCTGGTGATGTTGACACTTCTGATGATTATGATGCTGGTTATGACGACGATGATGATGACCCTGGTGAGGATTGATGATGATGATGATGGTGATGAAGATGGTCGCCTGATCATGGTAAGGACGGTGATGATGATGGTGATGATGCCTGCCAAGATGATGGTGGTCAGCAGTCGCATGATATCGGCAGCATGCCAAGACGCAGCAGACACAACGGTACAACACCGTGTGCGAGCAATGGCGAAAGGCACCCAAACTCGGAGTAAGGATAACACACATCAACCGCAAAGCGCTTGTAGCTGATAAAAGAACCATTTGAAATAATTTCAAGCTTTATCCTTTACCAAGCCGCATGAAATTCGAAATCAACAGCAACATCAGCATAGCAGCAACACTGTGCCAAGGAGCCAGGAAGCAACGGCAACACCAACACAACAACAGCATCGGATGGTTTGCAATAGTAACACGCTGTCTGGTAAGTATCATGTGTACGATCAACATGTTTAAAAGTATTTGTACTCAACCATGCAAGCGTTACGACGATTGCTAGCTAGCTGTCTAGTTTCGGTCGCGCTGCGCATCTGGCAGCGGCTTGGTCAGACTCTGGTTCAATTGGAGGTAGCTCGTCTGCGTGATGTTCTGGTTCACCTGGATGTCGGATTCGGGGTTTGAAGGTCAAGACCGCGGGATTTTGCCTTTGGTATAGGTTGCAAGGCGCAGGTCATTGCTGCAATGAATGTGCGTGAGAGAAGCACACCATGATCGCACGAAACGAGTCGGAGCAGCAAGATGACTGCAAAGAAGCGGGGTAGCCAACACACTTTACGATGACGGCTGAACCGGCATGCCGGGGGTTGCTTTGGCTCACTAGTGTGCACAAAAATTGCAACAAGCACCAGTCCAGATGGGGGGGGGGAGGGTTCTGTTAAAACAGGTTCAAGCCGCAGACTTGTGACTAGTTTCCTGACAGCAGTGGCCACCCAAGATTATTACCATCGTAACCCCAAACGCCAACCTCCAAGCCGCTGAACCTTGAAGCCCGAAGCTCTCAAAAAACAAAGACAGTCCTAGACCCTACACACAGCTAAGTTAAGGGCAGCTATAGTAAAGTCCCCGATCCTTGCAGCAGACCTTACTTAACCCATCTGCCTTCCTTCTTTGGGTTTATAAGAATACTAGTTCTTCTTGTCTAACTACAGAGGGTTTTTTCGTTTGTTTGGTGTGGGGAGACTTCTCACTATTCTCGCCCCTGCGGGGTTGGCCAAGAGAAGCGGGGCTGAGTCAGCTGAGACTGTGTTGCGGAGAACCAGGTTTTGTTCGGCGCATGCTGTATATAATTGTGCAACTGCACTGGGAGCATTGGGAGTAGGCAGAGAGACTCTTACTACTTATGCCGACCCGCACATTAGAAAGGTTGGGATTCCCAACCTTGTCCTAGCTGCCTTCTAGACAGGCCTACAGCCAAAATGCTATGTAGGTCCTCAACTCTAGACACTCAAGCATTGAGCTCCCTTTAGCACCGCGCCTGTAGGAAGGATGCCTCTGGAAGCACCTCCTCGTCGTTTGTGACTGCATTGGAGCACGACTCGGCGCTTGCCAGCTTCCAAAACAAAGCCAAGGCCAGACAGACAACCTCGGGGTTTGCGCCAGGGAGCGTCTCATTTTGCGACAGTGACAACAAGAAAACTGCAATTACTCCGACTACGAGCTGCCATATTCTGGTCATTGCATTTCCTACTGGCATCTGCGATTTGTAGCCCAACAACTAAGCGCCGCACGGAGAAGTGCTTCTCCATGATACTCTTATGTAGCGTTCGGTCCCCCATGTGGGCTTGAGCCGAGAGCGGATTTTGGGTCCGGGATGTAGGTCCATCAGGACAGCACTACCCAAATTTTGGGCTACAAGCTCCGAAAAATGAACTTACAGCCGGGCTCACGAACTTCGAAGCAACGGAACATTGGAGTGCAGCTTTGGGTGATTAGACATCGAATGCAAGCGCCGCTCTTCATGGTGTGCAAAGGAATTGCTCATTCACTTCCTGTGACCTACCTGCAGGTCTTGACTCCCCGAGCTTACAGACGCACTGCTAAACCGTAAACCCTAAACCCCGAACCCTAAACCCTAAACCGATCCTCCAACTGTTCCACTGGGCCGCCGCACTATCTACGAGGATGTCGTCGTAGGGACTCTGAAGGTTCTGGCAAAAAGGAGAGCATCACAGCATTGGACTTAAGGGGGGTTCGGGCCCTAAACCCTAAACCCTATACCCTAAACCCCTAAACCCTTTGGGGTTTAGGGCTTCAGGGTTTTAGAGCTTGAAGGTTTTTTGGCTTCGGGTGGTTTTGGTGCGGAAGTCGGTGTCCCCAAAACATGTTGCGTGCTGTCTTGGCATGACATCCCAAGACCCTAGACCGATATAAACCCCAAGTCCCGAACCCTAAATAAGAGCACAAGTCCCAAATCATAAAAAAACTGTCAACTTTGAACATCCTGCATATAGAACCCTCCTGCAACCCACATCTAAGAAAACAACGACAAGACCTCTAATTTCTCGGAGACGGAGACCTAAGAGCCCGTGAGCCGTTGAGGGCACCTCGGCAGATCCCGGCACGCCAGGGCCGTCGCTCGAGGCCGTTGGAGCAATCAGCTCCGACCTCGCGAAGCTATCAGGGTCTCTGTAAGGGTTCCTTTAAGGGTTCTTGAAGGGGTGCCTCAAAGGGTTCCTATAGTAGGGATGAGGGATTAGGGTTTAGGGTTTAGAGTCTTCGGGTTCAGGGTTTGGGACTTCAGGGTTTTGGTCTTCGGACTTTAGAAGTTGAGGATTTGACCCTTTGAGTTCCCTAAAGGGCTCCTTCCTGTAAGGATTCTATTCAAAACACATCAGGGTGCGGAGCTTGCCATCTAGGTGTTGTGCGGTCATACGGATGTCGCATTGGGGTGTTTAAGGCTGGGGATTTAGGGTTGGGATTCTTGCGTTTGGGATGTGGAAGTTTCCGAAAATAGGGGACCCTAGTATAGTACCCTAAATAGTAGGATCCTTATTATAAGGACCCCAAAATAAGGTACCCCCTAATTTTCGGAAACCCCCCGCATGTGGGGTTTGGGTATTCAGGGTCTCAATCAGGGCCTGGGTTGCGAAGCAGCAGAGCAGAGCTTGGGAGTTAGGTGGCCGATTCCTGGTTTTTGCGGCCAGGTGATATAGGGGCCTTTGTAATTAGAATAGGGTTTCGGGGCCCATTATACCATAGTTATAATAAGGAACCCCCAAAGTAGTATTAGGAATTATTAAGGCCCCTATATTGCTTGGGATTTGGGATGTTCCGGTTTAGGGTTTCGCGATTCTGGGAACTACGGCTTTGGATGTCGGGATTCAAGGTTTCAGGAGACGACCAGCCTGAATCTCAACTGCAGGACCAGAAGCTCTAAACCCTTGAAGCAGCCATGCACAAGTATCACGACTGTAAACCCTAAGACCCTAAAACCTAAACCACAAACCCTAAGTCCTAAACCTTAGCTTAGCTAAACCCTAATACCCTAAACCCTAAACCACAAACCCTAAGTCCCAAACCTTAGCTTACATGCTGATGCAACCAAGGAGATAGCGCAGGCAGATGTTCCTCCCCGCCGGGCACCACGGCCTTGCGCGAAAGAGAGAAGAGCAAGGTAAGGAGTTTAGGCCCGGGAGTTTAAAATGACAAGGTTTGAGGAGCTTTGGAAGTTTAGGGCATTTCTTGATGGCTCTTGCAAGCCAAGCACTGTCGTTCTTCCGTCCCTGCAGCTTGCTTCGGCTTTGGATAGGGAGGCCTCAACGGTCTACTGGCCAGAGGGCTTGCGAGGTACCCTAAACCGTCGACCCCAAGCTGCCTGGCCTCATTCAATTCCGTTACAAAGTCAATCCTGCTGGAGATCTCCAGCATGGCACCTGCTCTGCTGTTCGGCTTTGGGATTTAAATGGACTGTACCAACAGTAGGACTACATGCATGGAAAATCACAGCATCTGCAAGACCTGGGTCCTGTGATATGAGAGCAAGAGTTCTTGTATAGCTATACTGTCATACTATAAAAGCTACTGAGGCTATTCAGGCCCCTGTTTAGCGGGGTTGCTGCGGAGTCGCCCGAACTTACAAAAATCACATCCCCGAAAGACTTAGAGTACGTCTTCATTTAGAACGAAAACCAGAGCATGTTGAGCCCCGTGTGGTGTAGGAGATGCTCGCTACGACTTGCAAAGGTTTCGCTTGGGTCGTACATGGTAGTTAACAGGGCTTTTGTGCTTAGTCGTAGTGTAAGGCCCATCTTGATGAGACTTTGCATGCTTCCGGGAACATTGCCGGGCTTTGGTCAGGCCGTTGTGGTGTGCAATGGGCTCGTCAACACGATTTTGTTCCACAGAGGTTCGGCTCAGGGAAACAACTGATCAAAGGTTTCTGTTTCCCTGGGCTATTGTGGTTTCCCAGCTGCATTGAGCTGATCAAGCCCCTAGCACAGGTTTCGGGCACCAGCTCCTGAAGCCATAGACCAAAGACCTTAAGATAGGGCTCGGGGTTGAGGGGCTTAGCCCTCCACCCTTGGTACTTCAGTCCGGTAGTTGAAGAAGCCGAGTTCGGAACGGCTCATTTCAGCTTGCTCGTCCCTGAGCACAGCTTGTTGGCTCGCAAGCTCTTGCAAGCTCGCCCAGACCTTGGACACTGTTGGACATCGGGCAAGTTTCAGGCAACACCAGTCATTAACAACAGCACCACATCTCACACATCACAAGAGAGGAAGATCTGCAAAAACATTCATTAAGTGATTACTTAAGTGACTACCGCTTGACAGTGAATGTGCAAACGGCCCGACGGCTGCCCTGAAAGTGCGGACAGGTAGAGCAGTTCTCGGGCTTTCGGAATAGGACACTAAAAGGCCTCTGAAGAAGGGACTTCCAGTCTTTACTCTGCAAGGCGGTCCGCATCAGTAGTGAGGGAAACAGAGAGGGTGCCGTACATAAGTTAAGAGCCCAAACCCAATGATGCCGGAATCCTAATCCCCCCCGGCATGTGATGCCATCAAAAGTGCAGGACTACCTCAGTGTTGGATTGTTCACTATGAATTTAGCTCCGCCCCCTGCAACTGAGATCCTGACGCTCTCATGATCCCGCTGCATCTGCGCCATCTCTTCCTCATTGCGATGGCTACTGAGGTCTGCTGGCCAGCTTTCGGCCAACAGCCACATCACCATCATCAGCATCATCACCACCACGCACACACAAACACACAACCACGGATGAGGTTTCATGCCACAGCAGCAGTCCTGACCATGCTGCCACAATGCAGACTCTTGCTCCGCCACAAGAGCCTTGCCAGCAAAGAAATCATACCGTCATGCACTTGCGAGCGGCCTGCATCAAGGATCGACCAACCGTATATCGTCGTTCAACAAGATGTCTCTTGTCCCACCGCGGCGAGTAAGGCTGTTCTAGCCGTTGCTAGGAATGTCATTGCTGCTGCCATTTGGCTCCTGTCAGTAATGCATTCCTGGTGTTATGCGTTCAGTTGGACCCTAAGCAACGCGCCAGTCTTCACAAAAAAGACTAAACCGGTCCCTAGACCCTACACCCCAACGGGTTCAGTGTAAACCCCGAGCAAGGACCTCGGGTTACTGGAAGGCACCTCCAGACGCGCCATCACCGCCTCATGTAGCTGGTCCTCGCATTTACAGAGAAATCCTTCTACAGCTAAGAGGGGGCCGCCTCTTGTGAGGGGGGCTACAAGGGCTACTCCCTAGATTCGAATTGATATAGGGGCCTTAGGCTGATATGTCAACTATAAGCGGACTATAACGGAATAGCATTTCTATTTGGGCGTGAGTCTGATGGCTTTTCGTGAATGTGAGATCTTCACCCAGTAGCCACGTAAAAGATTAACTCTAGAATTGACCAGCGATGACCAGCGCCTTCTACTTATTAGCTGACAGTGAAACATGGCCATAAAGACAGCAGGACATGACTTGTAATCGAACGAGTTCTGTTATTGTTGTGCATGCCACTGCAATGTCTCGATAACACAAATCAAGGCAACATTGGAAGATTTGTGAGATAAAAACTGTTCTTCTTCCTGAACATAACAACCACACCAAGAATGCCAAGAGGCCTCAAGTCGTGTGGAAAATCTGATGATGCTGACCACCATCAAGATCACAGGCTGATTGCGCTTACTGAAAGGGGAACTTGTAAAGGCTTCTCCCGACAACAGTAACCCCAGCACGTTACTGTTGATGTCCTGGTTCCTTCAGTTTGTGCGTCCTTTTGGTTTGGATGCTTCACTTCCGTTCCACTCCTCCGTTTCGGTGTCCATTTCGAAAAGCCGGCACGCAGCAAACACGGCAACGGAAGCCGAAACGGAAAGCGACGGGGGACCAAAACCAAATGGAACCGGAACGGCAAAGGCGGCAGGGAGGAACATTGCAAACGCAACCGGGAACTGAAAACACTGCCACCCCCCGCCCGCGGAAATGTGAGACACCTGGGAAATCCCGGGAGTGTTCCATTCAGTTTCAGATGACCACATGTTCAAACCTGCACAGAAGCGGAATTCAGCACGAGGAGAAACGGCAAGCAGAATGCACACAAATAGACGCAATAGATGATGGAACCCACAATGGAAGCCTGAACGAGAGTGAAAAAAGACACGCAAACAGGAATGGAATCGAGAATGGATGGCCTTGTCCTCAGCGAAAGCGCAATGGAATCAAAAGGAAACAGGAACGGAAGACGAAATGTGCCTTATTCCCGATGCGTATATTTAAAAACTGAGCACTAGGCAAATCGCTAAACCCGAGACTGCAAACCTAACGCTCTAAAGCTCGGTTCGCTGCGTTCAGTGTTGTTCAGCAGTACTTTGCCCAAGACTCCCCAGTGCAGCTCCTCCACGGCTTTGGCAGTGCTGTACGTCTTGCCTACCAGGGAGCTTCACGCAAACTCTGAAACCTATGTAGGGTGTGGGAGATGAGGTTTAGGACTTGAGGCTGTGGCTTCCGGGTTTAAGAAGCAAACGCACTCTCTCTCTCCCAGGCATGCGAAACGTCAAGCCCGGCTGCAGGACACAGATGGTCCCACGTGACAAAAAAAAACAAACCCTAATCCTTAAAACCCGTCGCTTTAATACCTGAAATTTCGCATCCCTAAACCCTAAAACCTCTACCCAGGTTCAAGGTTTAGGATTTCGGGCACGTCTCCGGCTTAGGGCCCCAAGGCGGCGGCCTGAGATCTCCGTTGAAGCCTCTCGCTCGTCAGCAGAGAATCCAGCAACCGTCAGAGCATCGTCTCTGGCCATCCCTTTTAGGGTTTAGGGTTTAGGGTTTAGGGGTTTAGGGTTTAGGGTTTTGGGGTTTAGGGATTATAGGCTTAAGCCTAAGCTTTGAGGCTTACGGCTTTGTGTTTTGAGAGCTTTTTGTAGGGCCTGAAGGGGTGAGGTTTTAAGTGTGAGTCGTATGTGCACTCATGCAGTAGAATATAAACGTGCCTGAACATTAAGACTGTTGTAATAGATGCATGTACAACCACATACACATTTACACACATAAAAAACATAGGTATAAATACATGCAGCATGCATAGATGCATAGATGCAAGCAAACAAACATACATACTTACATAGCATATACACCTGCATACATAGCTTATACACATACTTACATGCATGCATGCATGCTAGCACAGCATAGCATGGCATAGCATAGCATGCACATACATACATAGCATATACACATACACACATAGCATGTACCCATACATACAAACATGCATGCATGCATCCATACGTAAACACATACATGCTTCCATGCATCCATACATCGTCATATGAATACATCACCCATGCATCCATACATCCATACATCCATGCATCCATACATCCATGCATGCATACTGCTACAGACATACGTACATACACAAGCAAACATATATCGCATATGCGCACGTGCTGACATACTCACACAGACACACACACACACACCACATAGATACGTGCGTGTACAGACACAGACACAAACACATATATATATATATATATATATATATATACATATGTATATGCAAATGCATATATGTGGGTACTTACATTACTTACATGCACACACAAAGACACACCCACATACATAATTAATCGCACATGCATACAAATACATACACATGCATGCACGTACACGCATATATACAGCTACATACACATGCATAAAGTCCTTCTTCTTCAAACGCTGCAAAGGGGAATCCCGTCATGCGATCCGGGCAATCTACGCAGGATCGACATACACGCACATACATACAAACATGAATACTTTCATTGATACATCGGTACATACATAGCTACTTACTTACTACACTACATACCTTTCTGCACACGCTCGACGCCTTCCGTACATCCATGCTTGCCATGCATTCCATACCTTCGAAACTCTCCCTACCTTCCATACATTCGAGACATCCCATACCCTCCATACAGCACATGCATCACAGAATCACATGCATTCCATGCATTACATTTACATACCTTCCATACGTTGCATAAACTACTGTGGCATACATTGCATGCGTTGCAGAAGAACAGGCATGACATACATAACATACACAACATGCATTACATACATAGCACACCATAACATGCACAACATGCAGAGCACACGTCACATGCATTTAAATTGTATAGAGCAGACAGACAGGCGGACCACTGCTAGACAGAGACGGACGTACAAGCCAACAAGGAGATCAGTACTTCGATTACGAAGGCAGTGCGACAAAGCTCACTTAAAAATAAACAAAGTGAGCAAATGGGCAGCAAATCCCTGTAGCAAGCACCACTGGCAAAGACCAATGTTTACGGAGGCAAAGACTGTGCCTGATCCACGGTCCGGCTGCTCGAGACAAGCTGTATTGGGCCAAAGCTGCGTTCGTGCAGTCGGGTACATCTGCGTGTCCTTTCAGCAGAAACCTTGGGAAAATCTCCTCGGACTCGGGGCAGCCTCTTTTTCCAGAGTAAGTCAGCTAACTCGTATGGTGGCGCTGTAGAGGTCCATCAACACTCAACGCAGCCTTGCCTAGCAGTCGCACTGCTTACGAAGCGGTGACCATCTGGCCTAGGACCGAGAATCGGACCTTCTGACCCTATCCTAAGCAGCGACGTGGGACTCATCACAAGCCCCACGAAAGGATCTGTACAGCTTGCTCAACCTTGACCTTAGCGATGCATAACAACAACGATGATAAGACGAAGCTCCCATGTGATTGGTTCATTTACAGTGCTCCTTGCCGTGCTGATGACTAACATGAAAGTTATAGCTACTTGGAGTAACTACTTTCCTCTTCTAATCCTGACCTTTGTCCTCCCTGCCGTCTTTAGGTTATCAGGTGTGGCAATGTCGTCCTAGCCACACTGCCGCTGTATTGCCTACTCTGGGTCTGAAGCACGGAAATCTTCTCACTCCTCCTCAATCTCTTGACTAATGTCTCTGTCACTAGCACCATGCTTGTCTGCACAGACACGATGGCGGGCTGCCGCAATCCTCGCCGCCGCCGCAGCAGCAGCTCCAGCAATTCTGCTGTGACGTCGCAAGTGTCATTGTCATCACGACCAAACTCCTTATCAGCACCGTCATCACACCATCATCACATCATCATCATCATCATCATCATCACTCGTCGTAATCACATCGCCGTCTCCTTCTTGTCATTTCTTCATCACCATCATCATCAGCAACAGCATCAGCAGCAACAGCAGCACCAGCAAAATCAGCATTGTCGTCAAATCGTCATCTTCATTGTCGTCAGCATCGCTTTAGCATCCCTATCATCCTCGTACTTGGCACTGCTGTTCCATGCTTGCCAGCATCACTGTCTTTGCCTCTGACCGTGTCGCTATGCTAACGTCATCAAAGCCATTAACACCTGGCATTGCCGCCACCACCGGGACACTCTATACCATATTCAACTTTGTTTAAGAACCTAGACCCTACACCCGGAACCCTACACCGTCATCATCGGCGCTATTCCGATGGAGATTGGGCACTTAAACCATGGCTGCCATCATCGCCACGGTATCCCCACAGGGCCGTTTGTGTTGGCACCCTCACAACCCTAATACAGGGACCCAGAACGTATAATGGGGTCCTGGGGTTCCTAATAGAAAAACATGATCAAATATATCTATAGAACAGACGGTGAGGGAATGCTATTACAAACAGTTCTCTCACAAACAATTCCGACCCTCTGTATGAAACGTCTTCAGCAGTACTCCCAGGGCTCGACGAAACTTCAAGAGGCTCCCTAAACCCTAAATCCTGAACCCTAAATCCTGAACCCTAAACCCTAAACCGGAAGATTCCACAAAACTTCAAGATTCAAGAGGCTGAGGCTCCAACTGTTTCGTTAACCCTTGCGCTCAGGGATCGTGACTTTCACGCCTCCAGCTGTGCAGCTTAGTTGGGACAATAAAGGGGCCTTAATAATTAGGGTCTACAAGGTTACTATAAGGGCTACTATGAGGATTTCGTATAGGGGCCTTAATGATTAGAAGAGGGTTTCAGGGCCCATTAGACCATTATTCTAAGAAGGTACCCCAAAAATAGTATAGGTCATTATTTAGGCCCCTATACTCATGAAATTGTACTTGACAGCTGGCCGCTGAACATCCTGACTGGAAACCCAAACCCGAAATGCTAGACTGCCAACTAATCCGGTAAAACCTCAAACTCTCAGAACACACCCAAGCCGGATGACTAGATGACAGACTTCGCGCCGAAAGTCCCAACCTTGACATGTTAAACTGCCGCGGCACATCCCACCTACCCGAAACCTCGACCCAACTTCCTGGCGACAATGACAAATTCACACGAAGTACACCAGACCTAAACCCTAAACCCCAAACTAAGCCCTAAACCATAAACCCTAAACCATAAAATGCAGCAGCAGTCCTGTGCCTTGGCTGCAGCCTGGCCCTTGACTGCCTCACAGCCGCGTAGAAGCCCTGCCGCGTAGCGCTGGAGCTGTACAACCAATGTTGAAGGGGTTGCGCCTATGGAAACGTAGTGATGACGGCGAAGTCTTTGATGATGAGGCAGCTCGACATGACATGATTGTAAAGGCCAGATCATGATGATGGTGGTGATGATAGAGATGGTGAATTACGGGACGGTGATCACGACGATGACCGTGATGAGGAAGAGGACGAGGAGTATGCTGAGAAGGCCAACGACAATACGATGAACATGATGGTAATACGGCGATGGGGATGGGGATGCTGATGCTGCTCGACTCGCTATGGTGTTGGTTACAGTGCCAGCGATGGTGACGATGATGTTCATGGAAGATGGTGATAATGATGATGATGGTGGTGATGGTGATGATGGTGATGATGGTGATGGTGATGATGGTGATGATGGATGAGGCTGATGATCATGGTGGTAGTGATGATGATGATGATGATGGCGTCGGTGCTGACATTTGTTGTTGCTCTTCGCCCCATCCTCACATGCACCAGCAGCCTGTCAACAAGAAAGTACGGCGCCATCAGAAACTCCCTTGGGTACTATAAGAGCCTTCATAATTAGAATAGGGTTTTAGGGACCATTCTATTGTAAGTATAATGAGGAACCCCCAAAATAAAATGGTATTGGTAACTTTTGTTTGGCCCCGAAAGTATCCCTGCCGGTCCTGGCCTGGGCATCTTTCTCTATACGCTGGCTGTACCCAACTCGCTCCATGTCCTTTCAGACGCCGGCTTGCCCTTATAGATCCCCTATAGTAGCCCTTATGGGAGTTTCCGAAAATAGGGGTACCTTATTTCGGGGCCCTTATAATAAGGATCCTAGTATTTAGGGTACTATATTAGGGTCCCCTATTTTCGAAACCCCCTTATAGACCCTTTAAAGGGACCCTAGTCTAATCATTAAGGCCTCGGCTGCCACACCAGGTGTTCGGGGTTCGTGACTTTCAGACAGCGGCTGTTGGGTTATCGATTGTCTCTTCGCGGGCGTGTGTCCTCCGGCTTATCCAGTGTCGAAAATCACTATACCAGAGGTTGATGTTATACATATATGTACACATGTGTATATATATATATATATATACATATACATATGTTATACATATATATATACACACACGCGCCTGCATAGCTACAATGGGGTTCTGGCGAATGTGCTAGCAAACTCCTGGAAGCTGAGCATCCTACGACCGCTTCTGCTCTCAGAACCTGTTGCAAAGAGCCGACATGGTACCAAAGGGAGCTCAATAATTAGAATAATGGGGTATACTATGCTAACTACAATAAGGAACCCCCGCAATAGTGCTGGTAGTTAGTTAGACCCCTATACTACTGTGTGCATCATGACTGGCTTTTGGCGACTCCAAAATGAAATCATGCGAAGCTGCTCCTTCATCCTAAGAACCACACGACTGATTCCTCTAAATTCTCAATCCGCCAACATAAACCACAAACCGTGAACCTCGTTGCTCTGCACGACCCTCTCCAGCACGAATTGTAAACCCTCAAGCCCAAAGCAAAAACTCCTCCAGGCACGCAGACAGGTTGTTTGCCACAACCTCGGGCTGTGCTGTCAAAACCCGTCAGTCAAGGAATACTTCCGAAACCCTGCAGGCACAGCAGTACACACATAGATTGAAGACCCTAAGGATCAAGGCATGTGAAAGTTCGGGCCTTGGCTGTTCGGCATTTACATGCAGCTCTTGCCCATGCAGTGTTTGACTTGGGATCTGCGACCTTTTCTGGCCCTTGGGCCTCGGCGTGGCGGAGACATGTACTCTCGTCTGCCGCCCTCCTGCAAAACCTTGACATCCCTCTGTCCGAAGTTGCATCAAGTTTGCAGTCCTGTGCCCGAAGTTGCATGCCGTGAATCCGAAAACCTGCAAACCTAACAACCCCTCAACCCGAACCCTAGTCCTAAACCCGGAAACCCTGGACTCTAAAACTTCAGCCGCCAGAACTGCTACGAACGTCAGGGTTTGCCTTTCCTCATGCCAACGCACGACCCCGAACCCCAAACACTAAACCTACTCCTCAACTTAAACGTTTAAGCCTAAGCTCCGGAACTGTACCTGAATGAAAGCGTAAACAGTGCAACTCTACAAGCTCCTGACATCCCTTCTACCTGTGTAAAGCCTATCTTTCCAGGGGTAATGTTGTCGTTACTTGTCGATCTTGCCCCTTTGCTCAGAGTGAGCTGTCCAAAGGTCGGGTGGACTCCACATCACCCCTTGTTGTCGCAGCACCCCTTCTTGTCAATGCCCTTGTCACCTCTGGCTGAATGTATGAAGTTGGGCAGGAAACTGCACATGCGAATCCAAGGCAGTCGAGGCGCTCTGGAGTTGATGGCAAGAAACTTCCTCAGGGCCATATTGGGGACCAACCTCACAGAGGTAAGGACACTGGCATGTCAGAATGCCGTTTTGAATTCGTGGGTGGTCTGACTGGGCCGTTGGTACTGGACGTGCTATCATTTGTGTTGCTGCGCTTAGCTGCTGCCACTGCTGCTAGCACTACCACCACCACCAACAACAACAACACCTCCAGTACCACTGTTACTGCTGCTGCTTCTGCCGCTGCTCCTACTACTACTACTACTACTACTACTACTACTACTACGACGACGACTGCCACAGCCACGACCACAACCACGAAAAGGACTCGTTCCGCTGCACAGGCCGATACAAACACTGACACTTTGACTACCCACTGCCAACAAAACAACCCTTATGAAGCTTTCGTCGTTGTTGCTGGCAGCGTGCGTTGCCCTTCGTTGTTCTCAGAATGGAAAGGGCTTCGTTGCTTGGAGCACAGAGCCGCAGAGATGGTATCCCGAGGCAGCGACCAATTGTTGACTTTGAAGTCGTTCTGGTTAGCCATGATGACGATGCAGCGGTTCTGCCAGAAAGCGGAGCCCGCCGCTGCTCAAAGCTCCCAAAACGCAACTCCGAAGCCCCCAGAACACCTAGCCATGCTCAGGACATCGATGCCATCATCTTATTTCTGGCAAAGCCGTGAACCCTACAACAACCCTACTTTAACCAAACAACACATAACACTCCAACCGAACTTAGACCCTTATAGTGTGACCCTTGTTGTTTTAAAGCAACCCTCAATAGAACCCTTGCAGCAATGCCACAGTATGAACCCTGAAGCCACTCCCTCCCTACCTGTTCGTCGGGTTCGGAGCAGACAAGGGTCGCTGCGAGTTGGACCTGCCACACAGCCGGAAGGCAGGGCCGATTCACAAGGGTTACCTGGGGCTGAGAAGGGCTCTCCACCTCAGGGTCTATAGGGGTTTTTTAAGTTGGGATGTAAGGTTTAGGGGTTCGGATTCAGGGTTCCGGGTCTAGGGCTGCAATCAAGTTGATAAGTAATCAGATTTGACGGTGCTGGAATAGTTGCTTCAGACCCACACTAAGGTACCTATAGACTCCCTTTATAACTAAGCAGAATCCTCCAAGTTACTTTATCCGGGAGGAACGGCGATAGATTGACGGTAGGGCTTTAGCTCCAGACTTGTTTGTAATGAAAACTTTTTTCTGGAGCAACTTTGACAGAGTCATCCCCGGATTCAACAGAAGCTCCCTTAAACGATCAGGTGTCGGTTTGCAGGCGCAGTTACAGGCTTCTATGCCTGAACTGAATATGGGGATGAACACCATAAGAAGCCCGACGTTGGGATTATCAAGAATTTTAGTATGAATCCCGCGGCTTGGCCGTGACGCATACGAGGAGTCCTGGCACTTATGCTAGACATCATCGTAGCATTCTAAAACCCCCCAAAACGCCTAATATACAGGGTCCTGAGTTATGTTCAAAAGGGTTTTGGGGCCATTTACACTTATAGTTATAAGAAGGAAACCCCCCAAAAACTCGTATTGGTAATTAGTTAAGGCCCCTATACTAAACCCCTGAGATCGCCCTTATAGCAATCCTTATAGACCCCTTTAAAAAGGACCCTTAAAGTAAAGGCCCCGAACCCCCTGAACCCTATACTAAACCCTACAATACCCCTTACAGTACCCCTTATAGTAATCCTCATAAACCTCTTTAAGAGGTACCTTGAGCAAAGGCCCTGAACCCTGAACTTCTCCAGCTCTGTGGAGGCGCCTGCATGGCCGAGGACCGGGGCGGTCTCGGAGGGACCGGCATCCCACAGTAACCTTTCAGACTTGGGTGTAGGGTCTCAGGGTTTCAGGGTTTCAGGGTTCAGGGTGTAGGGTTTCGGTTTCAGGGTTCAGAGTTTCAGGGTTTAGGGTTTGGGGTTTAGGGTTCAGGGTTTGGGGTTTAGGGTTTCAGGGTTCAGGGTTCAGGGTTTAGGGTTTCAGGGTTCAGGGTTTAGGTTTCAGGGTTCAGGGTTTACAGTGGGGTTCAGGGTCTGGGCTTTGAAGCTGTGTGCTTTAAGGCACCTGTTTCTGTACAGGATGCTGTTTAGAGTGCTCTTACGGGTTTTGCAGCCTCACTCGCACGAGAAGAACTACTGGTCGTGACGACGCAGTCAAAATAACTAGCCTCAACCAAAGCTCAGACAACGACTCAAATCCTAGAACCCTAAACCCCAAAGTGCAAGCCCCAACCCCAGACTTTCCAGCCTGCAGCGATCCCCTAACCTTAATCCTCTTAACCGCTCTGAAAGCTGAGAAGCCAGTTTGCTCCGTCTCCTCAGGCCTCGAAGGTCATGCACACTCTGGGGCTTCAGGCTTTGGGGTTCAGCTTTGGGATGTTTTTTTTTTACACGCCCCTTTTGCTTTGGGATTTGGAGTTCAGGGTTGTGGGTCTGTAGTGTTTCGGGGTTTGCGGCTGTTGGCTCCAGGATGTCGGGTGCTCTGATTGAACGTTCCATTCCGGGGCAGGGGAGCCTGTTGAGGACATTGACCTGGAAATGTGCGTGTAACTTTCACATACGAACGTCTGCAAAACTGAACGGCGACTATGACAATAATTCGAAGCTTGCTTTGCCTCCAGGCCTGCTCAGTTCAACGTCTTCCGCAGCCCTCACCATAAAAGATTTGTGGTACCATCGTACGACGTGGCGGCAATCCCACTGCAACCGCCAAGCTAATGACGCCAAGTGGCGTCCACTCAACGATGCACACCCCAGGCAAGGAAGCCGCGCCGAAATCATCGATGAAAGCCCGATGTATCTTGCAGGAGGAGCAAGGTATGGGATTAGGGCTCAGCTCGAGGTGTTGCATCTCGCGCTTCAACTTCTCATGCGGGCTCAGCAGCAAGTTGGAGTGAGAAGTACTGATCTGCTGCAACAGACATCCTTTTAGATTTCTGTCCCTGCCACTTTGGCTTTTTCTGGGCATCAATCTGCCGCCGCTCTAGACCCAGCCCTACTAAAGACTAAACGAACCCTGGAACTTCCGAAGTTCAGCCCCCAACACCGCACAGACAAAAAAAGGCACCCCTGAAAAAGAAAACGAAAAGAACCATAAACGTCCCCGCGAGGCGTGCCAGCGTCTGCAGGGAGTAGGGGATCAGGGGCAATTTGATTCGCACGCTGGTCAGGAGGGCCTGGCTCTGTGATTTCATACTTCGAGGATGGGGGGACTTCGGAAGTGTGGGTAGGTTTATTTACCGAAATTAGTTGATTAGTTGGCGGTTTGGGAATCAAGCTGTGGGTACTGCAACTCGATAAAGTCGCCTGATGCTCCGTGCGGGCTTCAAAGTGTGGCATCTGATTCGAGGGCGAAAGGCTTCTGGTGCTTCCAAACACCTCGCGCACAAAGAAGTGTGAGTTCATCCTGGCCCTCACTCTCACCCTCGCCATCGTCAGAAGCATCATCGCCAGCATCATCCAGCATCATCATCATCATCATCATCCATCATCATCATCATCAGCAGCAGCCCGGCAAAAGGCCATTGCCATCGTCATCGGCATCACTGCCATTGTCGCCATGATCGTTGTCACCATCAGAAAAACCGCGGTGTGACTTCAGTCATAGTGCAGATCATGAACACCACCACTTGATGAAGCTGCGTCAGCGGCATTGCCATGATCATGATCATCATCGTCCTCCTCACCATCATTATCCTCGTCATCATCATCGGCAGCAGCCGTAGCAACCGCAGCACCATCAGCGAGGTACACATCGATGTCGGTGTGACCACCACCATGCAAAACTCAATGGCATTATCACATGCTCGTCATCACAATCAACATCATATGTACTTGCCTCCAGCACAATAATCCTGAGTCACTCTTTGCAAAGATGTGTTTTCTCAGAGTTCCGCAAAAGCCGAGCCCCAGGCAGTACATATCCAAACGGAAAAAGACTTCAACAACATATCGGATGCTGTTGTTGGCAAGTACAAGGACCTAACCAGCTCAGTCTAGTATGCAAACTTAACCAGCAGGTGCGGCCGGAAGATCTTGGGAAAACGAGCAGTCTCCACCACTCACGAACGGCAACCTCACACGAGCAGCAGTAAAGCCGAAAAAGGAGTAGCAGGCGGCATGAGGCCATGATGGACAAATATCCGAGCTAAGCACCAGTTGGTTGCAAGATCTGCCTGCAGGCTGCGGCAGAGTTGTCTGAATGACTTCCGTGAGGCACGAGCACGTGTCTACCCCGACTGATGCCACGCTCCTCGCGGAAGAACGACAACACCTGGCAAGGCCAGGTTGTCTTCGCATGGCCGTGCCCCGCGCTTGACCAACCGTTCTCGCAAGACGTGGGAGGCAGATGGGCCGACAATAGCCAGCCGAGCATTCAAAATGGGAACAGCCTAGCTAGCAGTACTAGCAGCAGCAGTAACAGCAGCAGCAGCAGTCGGAGCAGGAGGAAGAGGAGCAGCAACAGTACTACGACTCCTAACTATTGCGACGACTAAAAACTACTACTACCAGGACGACGACGACGACGACAAGCCCGGCTTTGCACGTGTTGTCTGTTAAGCTTCTGTTGTCACTGTTGTCACCGCTGCAAGCATTCAGTTATTCGGCTGTTGTGCAGGCACATCTGCCTCGCGGAAGCTTCCGGGAAGGGCCAAGCGAGAGACAGTAGAGATCACCGTCGTGGAAGACCTCTGTCCAGACTTGCGGAAGGGCTTCAGGGTTGCTTGCCTCAATGCAGACGGCATCTGCAGCCAGTCTGAAGCGCGAAGCTTTGACCAACTACAGCTTTACGCTTCCATTGCAACCATCGTGACTGCTGTCAGCATCAACATCGAACAAACGTCTCGACGACAAGTACGTTTCCCGTCAAATGCTGGCGCAACATGTGACGAGTACGTGCCAACCAGCACCAAAGCACCACGAGTCGCTTACTGCAATGCTGCAAGCCGAAGAAAGCTCAGCTTCGGCGCCACTTGTACCAGAGCTGTAAACTCCAGCCGCCCTCGCTGCTCTCCAGCGGTCCGTGCCAACCTCTCACAGGCAAGGTTGCTTGGAGGCGGGCTTGTGGATTCGGGATGTGGGCATTTCAGTAAACGAGCCAACCTGATTTAGACCCGAACACTGTAGGGTCCTCGCTAAATCAACCCCAGATGGAACTCGTGATGCTAAGAAACCCCGATGCTTGGACCTCACGCGGGCCTCCGAAAACTCTAAATGTTCTCAAGTCGAAAAATCTAGAATCTAAAACAGACCCCTTATGAGATCCTGAAATTTAGGATCTTTGTTGAAAGGACCCCTTGAATAAGCTTCCCCGACTTTTCAGAGACGTCCTTAACTCCCTCAGCCTTCACCCTCCGGCGGCGCTTTCACACTTTGACGCCTTGGCCAAGGTCAGACCCTAAGGGGAGCACCAGCGAGATACATGTGCACGTGTGTGTCTGTCGGCACATACAGATACACGCAATTGCGGAGAAGTTCTGCCGGTTACCATGGGGATCAGGGCTCTAGAGCTTGCAGGGCTTTGAGTCTGGTGATTGCATTTCGAGCCCAATGGTTTGCGGGATCAACGTGGATCCGGTCCTTCCGGCATTTGCAAAGCTGGCGCTGAAGCATGGCAGCTATGGCAATGCCAAGATCCACTAAGATCGCTGGAATTCGGGCGATGCGTGACCGCAACTAGTGAGCACACTGTCAGTATCAAACGAATGGCAACCCTCCCATCAACCAGCCTCAGTACGAACAGCTTCTGCCTAAGGACTCACCGTCTTGCTTGGATTGTCCTTACCCACATCTCAACCTGACACCGGGGAGCCCCGACAAGCTTTCAAGCATCAGCGCTTCAGCGTAATATCCTTAAACGAGGGATAGGTTTCAGCGGTTCATGCTTGTGTTCTTGTCTGGTCCCAGCCTTCCCCTTGCTGCTGACGGGATGCGCTACGGTTGCTTTGTCAGCCACCCGCTGTAGCCAGACTTTCTCAAGCGGTGTGTACCCGTCGAGCCTCGTTCAGTCACTCGGGAGGAAAGTCCGCTACTGTAGTAACGGCAGCTTCAATCACCGAAGACGTTCTGCGAGGCTGCAGCATACCCTTCCTCTGTATTCTGTGTTGCCCCGATACGATCCTCCAGAAAACCATGTGGGTAGTTCTCAAAATCATGGTCCCTTTTTGGTTACCGGAAATATTAGGTGCCGAATTATAATAGGGACCCAAGAAGGGACCACAACTTTGACAACCACCCATGTGACTTGCTGAGAACCTTGGGCCCGGAGCCTCCCTGCTGCCAGCCGCTCGAGAGCTTCAGGGACGCGGAGCGCGGAAAGAAGGCTCGACTCCTTTGTGTTCCTTAAAGGGCTCTATTATAAGGGATCTATAAGGGTACTATGATATAGGGGCCTTCATGACTTGAATAGGGGCTCCCAGTGCTCCAATGGCGACGTTCAGCATTTTAAAAGAACGCCCCCAGATTAAATTACAATAAGGAACCCCCGAAAATAGTATTGGTAATTATTTGGGGCCCCTACCTAGAACCTCCATCTACCCTCTATTCGACCCTAAATGCCCCTTATTTGGGACCATTTATACCCCTATTTGAGGGTACAAGGAGGGTCCTGGTATGTACAGAGTCTGAGGCCGTCCTTCGGCGTGCCCCGGGCCCGAGCGCTGCTTGGAGCGGCAGCCTCACCTCACTGTCCAAGCGGCAAAGAGCATAAGCAAACTTGTGGTGGCACAACTACTTAAAGGATCATGGGACTTAGTAACTAGGGTTATGATTAGGGTAGCTATACTTATAACCCCAATTAAGGTACTTATAACCATACTTACTAAGTCCCATGATCCTCCAAGTAGAAATTCCAGGCAAGTGGCCGGGCGTGACGGGCGCTGCCGTGTCATCCAGCAGGGGGGACGAAACCTCTTTTTGCAGTGGCCGCTGCCTCCTGCTACATCTGAGCACGCTCCGCAGCCGGCTGAAAGGATGGAAGCGCCAGCGCGTCTCCTCGGTCTTTGCATGCGGGAAGAAGGTTCGAGTCTAGAACGCTCAAGGCGGTCTCGGTTTAAAGCCTCGCCCTCTGATGATTTCAGGCGTGCATGAAAAGAAGCTTCTGTAATTACATGTCAAGGCACTGAATGCTTTCGTGCAAACCTCAAGCCGTCCGTCCCAAGAAGTTCAGACCCCGAAAACCCGCAACCTCCGAAACTTGTGAGAATTGTCCGCGCACCCTGTACCCCGAAGACAACTCAGAAGGAACCCTGAAGTCCGGGAAGCAAATCCTCCAAGACCCCATTGAAGC
Source organism: Symbiodinium sp. CCMP2592 (assembly GCA_905221615.1). Taxonomy (NCBI): domain Eukaryota; class Dinophyceae; order Suessiales; family Symbiodiniaceae; genus Symbiodinium; species Symbiodinium sp. CCMP2592. The sequence goes on along the minus strand of CAJNDT010000030.1, from coordinate 38,513 downwards.
TCATGCCATGCCCTGCAGAAGCTTACTAAGAGGCCTCCTCAACAGCCGGCACCGGTGCTGGCTGCAGCGGCACTTCCGTCTCACCTTTACTGAGGACAACAGTGAATCAAAAGACAATTGCACCTGCAACTAACCTGCAAGATGTTCCGAACAGTACAAACAGCAGTCACCAAAATCGCGAAAGAAACATGACAAGACACACTGCTAGCCATCATCAGCTTCAACAAAACCAGTATCATCAACATAACGACAAGGTCGTTTAGTTCTCTGGCGTGTTGGCTTTCGGCGTTTCGGGCTTTAAGCGTCAAGTCCTTCGGGGCCTTAGGGTCTTCAGAAAGAAAGAAACAAACAACCGGAAGCAAAGCCCTTATTGAAACCCTTGCAAAACAGCATGCAAACTTTATAGAATGTTAGCCCATGTTAGCCCGTTCCAAGCATCCGAGCGTCCATAGCTTGTGCGTTGCTGCGTTTCGACCCAAAAAACCCGAAGCTGAGAGTTGACACGCCCGAAACCCTGCAACCTAACCTCAAAACCAAAATGCTGAGATCATGGAACGGAAACGCAAAGACTCCAAGCACTAAAGCCCAAAACCCTGAGCCCTTGCAGAAACCTTATAGTATCCCGTGTAGTGACCCTTATAGTGACCCTTGCAGTGTAACCTCTTCAGCCGCACATGCCCCGAAACAGCACCTGAAAACTCGAAGCCGTATGTTTTGTACCCTTAAAGGGAACCATTGATGGAAGCCTTGCGACGCGCTATGAACCATAAACCCCGATACAGCCATAGTTTCCAGACCTCCTCTCGGCGCTGCACTGCTGGATGATGCAGCCGCAGTGACAGGCTGCTCAGTCTCCTGAGCTAAACCGGAAAGGGCAGGGCTCTAGGGACTTAAGGATCTAGGTTTGCAGATCGCAACAACTACGTGAACGACCAGCCTTTAAAAAATTGCAAAAGCTCAACATGGAACATCAAGCGGTTGGATAAGGTTAAACCTCTCCCCAAGAAGCTAATTTTGCCTCCAGGCTATGAAGAATGTAGAAGTCCCGGCATGAGCGTGATTGCAGGCAAGCTTGGTCTAGTGTCTAGTGCGAACAGCAGCACCAGACAACACAAACGCACCAGCTAAAGTCTGACTTTACCAGCCTCAGAGCAAGTCTTCTAAGCATGACTGATTGATGTTTGCACGAGACACATTTAAAAAACAGTCGCAGAAGGTACCGGGATTTCAGCTGCTGAATGGCAGGGAAGGAGAACTTCGGGCTGCCACTGAGCACCAGGCCAGTGGCTGAATCGCCGGGACCTTAGCATCGAAGTACACCCTTAACCCTAAACCGATCTGAACTGCATCGAGTTACATACCATGCCGTGTTACAGCGAAACTGGTCCCCAGTGCTGTTGTGGCTTTTGCAAACACGGTTCTTAGTAGCTGGGGTGTGCAAGATATAGCAGCGTTCGAAGTCGTCGGCGTCGAAGCAGTAGTGGTAGCAGTAGTAGGAGGAGGGCGAGGAGGAGTGGCAGCAGCAGAAGCAGCCACTACCAAGTCGCCTGCTTTTGGCCCTGTTGCTGCTACTCGTAGTATCTCTATCACTTCGACTACAACGAGCTGCATGGCGTTTCGATAGTCCTAGCATTCCTCATCCGGTGTTCTGTCTCACTACGCCTCTTGTCGTGTCGGAGTTCATGTTCTGATAAAGGGCATGCGGTTCGTTCTGTATCTTGTTTCATCCTGCCACTATACTGAAGCCTACATAGACCCGGCGGAGCCTGTGTCTTGCGAAGGCTCCATCGCCACGAAGATCGTAGCAAGAAGCACAATCACTGTAAGACTGATAAGATTGAGATAAGCATTGGGTTTTGCCGTGTGAGTCTTTAAAATTATCCACTGAAGTTCAGGTTTCTCGCAGGCCGCGAACATGGAATGCTCATTCTGAACGGCCAGTTGCAACATACCAGAGAGGGATCCTTCATATGGTGCATCGCATGTCTCACCTGGTAAGAGTCTTCCCATTGCTAAAGGTCATGTGCCCTAACCACATTTTAGCCTGCCGCGACTCATTGTCTATCACTCCCCCCGGCCATCCAGATGTCTGAGTTCGGCGCTTGCGCCGCATCAAGCGAGCATCTCCGCTCGTGTCGCCTCCGGACGATGCCGAAGCCGTCGACGCCGAGCAGCGTCACGAGTCTGCCGCAACGCTCACCTTCCGCATCTCAAGTTCGGCTACGAGCCAGCTGTTGTCTTCCGAGGCCCTGACATCTCTGCCCTCTGCAGCTGCGGTTCCGCCTAGGAGGCCACGCGGTGCGATCGGTCCGGTCAAAAGTTCGATGTTGAGTGCCAGGCTGCACAGGGGGCATCACATGCGCGACACTGCGGCATGAATCAGTGCTGCTTGGGCTCGGCAACGAAGAGACAAGATCCGAGATCTTTACGACAAAGCTTGCAGAACAAAGAAGACTCAAACAGCAGTGAGGCCGCGCTTTTGACTGCACAGTTCAACTCAATTCGGCATCCTACTCGCTGCTGGATCGGCTCCATGTGGCCACATTCAGCTGAGTGGATGAATCCCAAATCCTATGTTCACTAGCGACAACCGGTATCATAATAAACTTGAACAGTAGTCGCCCTCATCATAACCAGACTGGTAAGTAGTGACAGGCTTTAAGCTGGAGTGACGGGTGCCGGGCTATAGTTTACATGGATGACTGTTGCGAACCTACTGAACTACGCACTCACAGCTCACGCCGTGGTGAAACAGCTTTTCCCTTTGAGGGAAGGTACATTTGCAAACCAACCAGGCGAGGTCGACGCCTGGACAGGCATCTGTTAATGCTACTATCATGCATGTACATACACCATACATACATACGACAGACATACATACATATATACATAGATACATGTGTACTTCCACATACATTTGTACATCTGTATGCATGTAGGTGTGTGTGTGTGTGTGCATGTGTGTATATATATATATGTATATGTATATGCGTTCTTGCCAAAAACTTCTTGGCTTCCAGAAACCAAAGACTGACGCTGTGTACCCTGATACATCGCTCCTCGTTTTTGCCGTGCTACGGACATCACTATGGTCCCCCATCCATCTCCCACCCCTCGCCCACCCCCGTCTGGTATTGTAACTCCGCTAATGCCTCACTGTACTTTTGCTGTACGTCAAATCCTGGCACAGCCACCATGCACATTCATCCAACATCCGTCTTTCAATCTGGACTCCAACCTACAAACCCCAAACTTGCCAAAGATAACCCCACGACCCAAGCCCTAACTCCCAAACCAAAGCCAATAATTAGAATAGGGTTTGGGGGCCTATGATACCATAATTGTAATAAGGAACCCCCAAAATAGTATTGGTAATTATTAGAATTATTGTAATTATAATAAGGAACCCCCAAAATCGTATTGGCAATTATTAGAATTATTATAACTATACTAAGGAACCCCCCCAAAAATAGTACTGGCGATTATCTCCCACAAGTCAAAGCCTGGGCCTCCGGCCTAGCGGTCGGCCTTCTCCATGAGGAGCTCCACGGCCTTGTTCATGTTGCCATCGCAGTTGTGCAAGGCCTCTGCAGTTTCGGGTTTGGGGCTCCTTTCCTTTAAGGGTTCCTTTATAAGGGATCCCAAGGATCCCTTATAAAGGGTCTGTGGATTTAGGGTTTGGGGTTTCGGTTGGGGAGTAAAGGGTCTAGGGATTAGCGAGCCTGAGCTCTCCTGAACCATCAGAACATCTGCTCGCTGCTTTCATCTCTTTCATCTTTCTCGTTTCGATGTTCCTTCCAAGGTTCTGAAAGCCCAGCATGCAGGTCTAGGTCACCTTTTCTGCATGGGGCCGAGCAAGTCTCTGGGTGGAGCCGCTGTTGTTGCGAAGCCCCATGCTATTAGCTAGTACAGCACGGGTCTTACTACATTGACACACTCTACTATGAAGCCGCGTATTTGACCTGTGCGGCATGGGTCGGCAAGTCCTGCAACCCGACAGGCTGGAACCCCGAAGTCCAAGAGGCATTGGAACACAACCCTATGCTCTGAATCACTCAAGACCAAAACCTCCTCAGACTTCTCGAAAGCGAAACCCTAGACCCTCGAAGCCTCAAAAGCAAAACGTAATAATGTCTGATAGTAACAACGATGATAACGGTAAGACTTGTAGGACTGTATGAAGCATGGTAACATGCAACAAAAATGATTCTCATCATCAAATTACCCTGAAAGCCCCCGCTGAGGGAACTGCCTGGATGCAGGCTTCCTGGTCTGTGAAGCCCATGTTTCGCATCGCCTGGTGGAGGACCCGGGTGCAGGAAGGGCCTACTCAGGGAACTTGGCGAAGAAGACTAGCTCAGTAGTGCGGGTTGCTGGTATTTCAGGTTCAGAAGGGCCTATGGTTCGGGATTTGAGGCTTTCAGACTTTCGGATTCGGTAATTAGGGTGTGGGGTAGCCAGGCCGGAACCCGGATCCAGGCCTGCAGCTGTCCCTTGTATCTGATCTCTGGACTTTCTTGTTCAGCCGCAATGAACATGTTGAAGCACCTTGGTGGCATTTTCTAGGCGATTAGACGTAACATCTCAAGAAAGACTTCCGACGAGGTGACATTCCACAACTCTGCTTTGGCCCGCACTCCTTGAAGTTGTGGGCCGGACTTCGGTAGTGCAAACCGCTGAGCGCTGCTGGCGAATCCTGCCACGCCACTCGACTCTAAGCAAGGGCTCTGAAACCGAAGGGTACCCCTTAAAAGGGGTCCGTATCATAAGGATCTTACCAACTACGGTCTGCACTGCGGGCCCCGTCTTCTGAAACTCCAGTGTACGACAAATCTCATGCCGGAGCTGCATACGCCGGACCATCATCCTTGATGTCTTGTCCCTGCAACATGCACAGCATCAGAGGGGGATCGGACATGGGCCCTCAGGACAAATGCCGCAGCACTTTCCCATGTGTCCAATGCCTTCTTCCCTCTAGCGTTTGGAGCGCTCGCTTTCGCGCCATCAGTCATCGACCTCGAGGAGTCATGACTTGAAGCTACTATACTTTGCAAAGGAATTCATGCGTAAGCTCCCTGCAGCTTTTCAACTGCATCTTGCAGCTTGACCATTGAGTCAATGGTCTGTGCGTGAAACATCTGCCTCACGCTGTGCTGCGCAGGACTAGGCTCTGCAGCAATTGTGTCGGTAGGGCAGGCACCCAATAAACGAGGGATCCAGGAAAGGATCGTCGGGGTGGACTTTGATGCCCGGCCTCGCTTGACGTGAAGGCTGCACGCTCTTGATGTCGACGCGTTTGAAACTGAGCCGTTAGCCCTGGCATGGCTTGGACCAGCTGCGCCAAGAGTGACTGCATGTTCTGGTCCTGATGTCACTTGAGCTTTGTAACGAATGATGACGCTAATTACGAAGACTACCACAAGAGGAATCATTGACACTTGCTTCCCGAAGCAGCCCTCATAGCCCCGATTGATACTGTAACGATTGCTTTGCAGTCGGTAATTCACCGCGTTGTCTGTGGAGTCAGCTTCCCCGGCCCTGGTTTTTGCTGTTTCCTGCCTGATTCAATCAACTCTGGCTTGAGGAATCTGACGCCTCGTTCGCCTAGTGTGAGGCTCTGCCACGTGGAGGATGCGGCAACCACTTGGAGGATCATGGGACTTAGTAAGTGAGGCAACCAATACCTTAATTGGGGTTATATACCTTAATTATAACCCGAGAACCCTGAGTCCCATGATCCTTTCATCACTCTTCAGGACACACCGGCTTTGATTTGCTTGGCTTGAAGGGCGTGGCAATTCTGCGACTCCGGTATCGCCAACAAACGCTGCATTGTCAGGGAGGCGTCAGAGACATGCCCTGCAACACACAAGGGAGAAAGCCAAGTAAGCAGTACACAGATCAAAGGGAAAGGGCGGAGACAAGGGAGAACACTGGCACGGCTAACTCCAGAAGGACGAACCAAACAAGCTGTTGCAGCAATGCATCTGAAACCCGCACACTGGCATAGTGCTTCGAGCTTGCTCCCTGTCTGTCTTTCATGGTTGCGGAATGCTGTGCCGCTATTGATCGCATGTAACATCCCCAGGTGCCACAGCGGTGCATCACTGTCTCAAACAAGAGTTTAGCGAAATCCTGCATCATGGAGGCCATGGCATTGGTGTCGAAGGTTCCTTCCACAGAAAGCGCAGCGTTTTAGAAGATGTCCGCCTCCGACACCGAGCCGCGGGCCCACCCAGGCAGGAGCTTCGACACCTTCTTCCTCCTCCTGTCCACAGCAGACAAGCATTCTAGAAAAGCCAGTAGTAGGCTGGAAGTCCTCCTCTGGAGGTGCCTGACAGCAAGCAAGATCCAATGCACTCAACAGTTCTGCGATAGCCCCAGCGACATGAAGATCAGGATCGCGTGTGCATGCCCTGCCATGCCTCTTCCAGGGCCTCCTTCTCTCCATCCTCCGAGGCAGCCAGACAAGCTATTCTGTACTTCCGGGCTGTTGCGGAGCACGCTCTGCAGGCTTCAAAGTGGCATTGGGAATCCGGGCCTCCTATACGGATTCTATAAGGGGCTACGAGCATGCTCTCGCTGGATACACACAGCTCCTCCTCGGTCCGATCTTCGCCTGATCGGAACGACATCGCACGTTTTGACGGCTTCGTCTTACTGATACGCAAAAGAACTGCACAGATCGGCTGTGCCGAGTATTCTATAGATCCCACGAATCGGCTGACGGAGATGTTTATTGGCTACTTCAAGCAGCGCTGCACAAAAGAGTTCACAACACCACAACTTGTGACGATGAGTGACCCCGCTACAGGTTCTAGACCTGACCATACCCCAGGATTTCTTCTCCTCAACTTAACTCCAGCATCCCCTACACCTGAACCCAAACCCTGATCTCTCAGTTCCTGTGTCCATGACCCGGCCCGAAAACCTTGGACACGAAGGTCAACGCAACATCGCAAACATCCCAAACTCCAGCTCCCACCCCGGCAGGCGGCAGGTACTTATGACCCTTCAGCACGAAAAACTCAGAAAGCCTAGAACTGCAAAATCAAAAATTATACAGTACCAACAGACACCTAAAAACTAAGTTTCCCAAGATCCCTGCCCCGCTCCAAAGAAACGATGCAGGATGAACACTGCGACAAAGGCAATAACCAGGAGGACTCATACTACAATATGTTTAAGAACAGTGATCCGAACCCCGAGAAATACTGCTACAAGTAATCATAATAATAGGTATTTAAAGTATTCAAAATAATAAGAACAATAGTAATAGCAAAAATCATGACTAGCTCACTAACTAACTAACCAACTACCTAACTAACCAACCAACTGACAAACCCTAAACCCTACCAACCAACTAACTAACTAACCCGACCCCTCAAGGAGGGACCTTGGCCCTCGTCGTCCTCCTCATCGGCTTGGCCCTGCCTTTGAGCTTCCAGGGGTCTTTGATTCAGCTTTCTACTCTGGGTGAGAGGGTTTGATTTTCATAGGGTTTTTTGGATAGTTTTGGTATAGTGTCTAAATACTAGAGAGGCTTCTGTTTTTTGTGTTTTTGTACAGGGTCTTAAAGAGGCTTCGGTGGGGGTTGGCATGTGTTTTTTGTGTTTTTGGTGCGCTTTGCGAAGCTTACCGGGCCCTTTACAAGGTTTCAAACGAGTGGTGTGGACTCGTGTATCGCTCTGCAGGGTGTTACAGGGCTGGCATGGCTGCATAATGTTTCGACAAAATACAGAACTCAAGTCGTTTTAAAGGGTTGCCAGTGGCGCACGTAGTGCTTGCGGTTTAGTTCGGTGATTAGTTTGAGGCGATGCCCAAGATCTTGATGCAAGCTGGCACTGCCGGCAAAGTGCTCACTGCCGGCGAAGTGCTCCACCCCAGAGCTTCCACGCTTTGCACCGTTGAAAAGGCTGTTGCTAAACAACAGAATGATCGCTGATTAAACTGTGAATCGTACATGACCCGTGGTCGTACATGACCCGGTAGATTCCTTTGTTCCGTGGCTTCGGTGACAGAAAATAGCAAACCCAAACCTCCCCGAAACCCACGGCCATAAACCCGAGGCCTTAAATCTTGCTAAAGCCCAAACCCGAAACCGCCAACCCTGAACCCTGAACCGTAGATCACCTTTCGAGCGCACACCCGAAGCCTTCAAGCACCTAATTCCCGAGACCCGGTGGCCAAATTAGACATGTACCTGAACCCAAATGCCTGCAGATTCCCCAGCATCGTAAACACGAAAATCCGAAGGCAAACTTCAACCCTCAAAAGCCGGAAAGCCCGAAAGGAGAAGCCCATCAAAGTCCTCGAAGCCTCATCCGCCCCTGATCCCATAAACCCTAGACTCTAGACCCCCTGGACCATAACACCCAAATACCGTAAAACCTCAAAGGCCCCGAAGCCCTCGACCGGAAGTCCACAAAACCACCCCAAAACCCGAAACCCTGAACCCAACACCACGCAACCCCAAAACCCCAAACCTGAAAATCCTTAACTCTAAGCTTCAAAAACAAACGAAACAATGACAGGCCACATCTTTCTTTGGCTCTTTAACTTCTCGGCCTGAGTTTCGAGATCTCAACCGTTTCTGTCAGGCATCGGGTCTGCGGTAGATTATCGTAGAACTAGCTGTATAGGGACAATCAGGGGACACTATGAGCAGCCATTCCGACCTCCATACTAAAATTGAAAGCCGTCAAGGCGAGTCATAACCAAGTCTGCCCCAAAACTATGACCCTCTGGCCCTAACCGTCGAAATCAAGAAAAGGCGGGTTTAGAGGGTTGAAAGTAATTGAAGCGGACCGGAGATTTGCTCACTCACCGTCCAAAACCCGAAATGGATGCAGCGCGACATTGCAACCTCAAAACTCAAACTGAAACCGTGCTCCTTGTGCCCAATACGCGTCCATAAACCCAGGCGCATGAAACTCCCTGCCAATCCGTGCGACCAGCTCAATAACCCTATTCGACTTACGCGCTCAAGCGACATCCGCGTGAACCTGTAACTGCTTTGAATCCGCCAGGCTCTCATCCAACCAGAGCTCAGAAAAGACTGGAAAACACAACTCCACTGAACCCTGAACCTGCCTTCGAGAAAGAAGTTGACCGAATGCGCCGCCCACAGTTCAGGGTTTAGTGTCTAAGGCTCTTTCACGCAGGGTCCAGGCTTGTAAGTATGAAATTGCTGGGAGAACCCCCGCTTGGAGGATCATGGGACTTAGTAAGTTTTGTTATAAGTATCTTAATGTATTGGGGTTATAAGTATAGTTACCCTAATGAAAACCCTAGTTACTAAGTCCCATGATCCTTTAAGCAAGAGTCCAATTTCATGGCCACTACACGCTTATCATACTTCGCGATTATCATTCTCAGCGTTGGAGACTTGTGTGGTGATGCTGAGTCTTCATCTGTGGGTGAATCTTAGGAGGCCCCAAACCCACCTGAACATTCCAACATGATCCAACCTTCTTCACCTTCTTCCGGCACCACTGTGCCCCGAATCCCAGAAGCTGAAGACCTAAACCGCAAACCCTAACCTAAATCCAAGCCCCAACTGAACCCCCCTAAGAGCCCCAAAACCCGAAACCCCTCAACGCCCTAATTAAACCTCAAACCGTTAACCCTCAACCTGCTATTTAAACCCCAAACACTAAACCCTCAAGCCTGACGATGCTATCCTTCCCGCGTCTCGGCCTTCTCCGCCTCCTTCTTCTGGGCTTCCGCGGCCGCTAGCAGTCGAACATACTCCTCGTCCTGGCTTAAGGCGATGTTTCTCATTCCGATACGCGTTTCTCTCGTCATTTCAAGATCTCAAGCCGGTGTCTTTACCGATGCTGCAGCGGCTCAGCCGAGGAACTCGCTATGACTATGAAGTCAGGAGTTTAGTGCACTGGCACCGGGCTTTCTGTGGAAGCCGAAGGCCATGTTGTTGCATGCGTGAGCGGCCATGAGAGATCATCCCAATCACGCACAGCTCACGCACCTCCTTGTGTACTGTCGAATGTAGAACATGCTAAAAAATACCTGAAACACGTGCCGACTTGCAATCGCGCACACATACTGTACAAGCACGCATGCAAGTATCGCGTACACATGTGCGTGTGTACACTCATGTCTGTGCGAATCTACATATTTCTACAGATGGCTGCATAACTACATGGCCGCACAGATCAGGCGTTCCGTCTCATGATCGTACCTCCTGCAAACATAGCCTGCGGAAAGAGCCAGAACTTCAATGCGCGTTGCGTTGTCGAGTGTATGCAAACATACACATACCCACACCCACGCACTGACAAGAGTGACGGCCACAGCAAACGGGGCAGATGGATTCAGATGCTGGCTCCAGTCCTGCATGGGCCTTCGGATGTCCTCGCACATCTGCCTGGGGCGCAGTCCGTGTGGGCTGGTGACCCAGAGACTCCAATATCCCTTAATTGAGGAATATACCCTAAATCATATTAGGGATCCTACTATAATTTAAGGTACATTCCCTAATTAAGGGATATTGGAGTCTTTGGGGACGGAACTTGCAGCACGATGCCACCGACATGCTGGCTCGGCTTCCTGGAATCGATTTCTGGCGTCAACAGCATCCTTGCCTCAGCACGTCGAAGGATCCAGTTCCGAGCCCCTGCAGCAGCAGATTAAGGATTCAGTCGTTAAGGAGTTCAGGGTGTCAACCCTGCAAAGCCTACACCCCAGCTGTGGGGTTTATTATCCTATAACGGCCTTGTAGAGGTCACAGATCAAAATCGTAGCACAGTCCTTTGCATATGTCCTTGTAGCAATCGTAACGAGTCATGTTCTTTCTTTTCGATGAACAGCTCTGGGGTGCGGAGGCTTTGGGATTTGTTCTAAAACCATCACGAAAACCCTCAACAACACCTATAAACAATCCTATACAAGCCTTAAGAAAAACTCAGATGTCGGGCTCAGGGCTAATTGGGATTATGATACTTATGACTTATAACTCTATAAAATGACGACTTCGCAAGTCCCCGACTCCAAGTACCATCCTCGCAACATTCGGAGACATGCCTCGAGCTGGGACATGGAGCGATCAGTGCTGCGAATGACATCGCCTGCAGCGGAGAAAAGGTGGTTGAGGGCCGCTTTCGGGTGCAGGATCTTAGAGTTCATGGATTTGCACCTACTGCTTCAGGTTCAGTTTTGTGTTTGCTTTTGGGGGCGTCGGGTTTAGGGCTTGGGGGTAGATGCCGACTGGAATCAACCAGGTCCCACACGGGACTTAGTAGGGCTGAAAGTAATGCAGCTACTGGCAACCTGAACACTTCAATTCAATTCGCGTGTTACGAGGCTTGGAATGTACGGGTTATGGTTTGGGGGTGTTTCTTGGCAAACGGAGCTGCTATGCTCTCGAAATAAAAGAAAAGAACCTCCTACTTACAAGCCTTAGGCCACACCCCGGAAAGTAGGGTTCGTGGCTTGCAGGTTTTAGGGCCCTCGGGGCCTTTATGTAGGGCCTCAGTGCTCTGAGGACTTTATGCTTTTGTGCTTCGGGCTTCCATAATTTTTAGACGTTGAGGGCTTTGTTAGTCCTTGACCAACAAAGGAGAGTCTGCATCCACAGGGCCACTGAGGGTCTGAGTCTCCGGCGGACGTGCACTGGATTTCGCAGCGCTTCCGTCGCCTGCAAGAGTGGTTCAAGGGTTGAAGTTCTTGGGCTCGCAAGGCTCGTACTTAAAGGATCATGGGACTTAGTAACTGGGTTATAGTTAGGGTAACTATACTTATAACCCCAATTTAGGTGCTTATAACCTTACTTACTAAGTCCCATGACCCTCCAAGTACGGGACCGACCCTCGAGGGCTTAGGGGCGGTTACTAACGTGGAGCCAACTACCTTTTGCAGATCACATGTTAGAGGCATTGAGCCTAGGAATATTACGAACGTTACCATGATTCTCGGGTTTAGGATTTAGGCCCTAAACTCTAGGGCCCACGGCCTGCTTCATGACCTCCGGGTCGTGGAGCATGAGGTTAAGCTCCGGGCAGGTCTCGAGGAGCTGGCCGGAAGAGCCGAGTAATGAGTACTATCGGGGCCTTAATATTTGGAATAGGGTTCCTTCAAAGGGTCTGTAAAGGTTACTTTTAGGGCTGCTGTAAGGGAGTACTTTCGGGGCCTTAAGAATTAGCATAGGGGTTCCTTTCAAGGGGTATATAAGGGTTACTATGTGGGATCCACAAGGGACTACAATGTAGGGGCCTTTAGAATTAGAATAGGGTTTTGGGGCCCATGAGACTATTGTTATAATAAGGAACCCCCAAAATAGTATTGGCAATTATGTAGGCCCCTATATCACTAGATAGTAGCCGCACATTATAGTCTACTTGTAGTATGAGATACCCCCAAACCTTCTTCTGATGAATACAGCACATACTATACACCATAACCCCTATGCTGAGAACGAAGTCGTGGCGTACTGTACAATCATCGCTGCATTGCTCGTCATGCTCACCTGATCGTAATCACCACCACCACCACCACCACCACCACCACCAATATCATCATCGTCGTCATCATGATTACAGGCCGTAATGTGAGTGCCACTGCCAATATCGCCGAGGGGGGCGTCAAGCCCAAACTCGAACCCAAACCGTTTGCCTCACGACCCAAAGCTGGTTTGATCAGGTGTTCTCTAACCTGAGGTTTCCCCTTTAGTTACGCAGAGGAGCCCGAAAATTGGGGGATACTGGTGGCAAGCTCTTGTTTGAAGCATCCTCCCGTGTAAGGTCGCTATGTTTGCTTCCGCCATCTTGCGAAACGCCCCGTATACTCTAAGCTTACCAGGACAAGCACCATGAACAACCCTTTGGTGCTGTTCTCGGTGCCTTGGACAGCCTGGGATCCATCTTGAGCAGGCTGCGCATGAAGTCATGATCGTTCAGCAGGCTCTGCATAGCCGGCGACTGGCAGGGCAAAAGAGACGAAACCATTCAGCAACCTCCAGCCAGTCCTTGACAAATCTCTATCCGTGAAGCCTACAACAGGCAATGTTGCGATGCTTGGAGCGTCCAGAAGCTCAGAAACGTTCCACCAGATGCTCTACCATGCAAACCCTCAACGGCTCCTCGAGCATTTGCTGCAGGATGTCAGGATTCTGGAGGACGTGCCGCCTCGGCGACGGGATGCCAAGATCCATGGAACCACTCCCAGAGAAGGATCAGTCAGCCCTGAGTCCGAGGCTGAAGGGCTCCCAGCTGCGGAGGCATCTGGCTGATGTCTACACCAGACGGGCCCTGCAGATCAAGGCGACAAGGAGCGACGGTTTTTTCATGGATCTGCGACAGCTGTAGACGGGCGCACATCGCCACCACCCTGCTGTCCATGAAGCCTCAAAACTTCAGGAAGCAAAACTTCTTGCTCAAATATCACGGCAGATCCGCGTGGTGCATACACACGTGCCTGAGGCCTTGGCAGATGGATCGTGCTGTTCCGGTCTACGCCGTAGGCTTCCAGAGTTCTGCCATCCTCCGGGTGCCAAGTTTCGGAGGGCAGGTAAACACACACTCTCGATTCGCTCCTGAAGCAGCCGACCAGCGAAAACTAATCGTTGTCGGTGACGCTTGATGCCACACCTTCGGGTTACAAGTTTGGGGGATCCTGGGATAGGGCTTTAAAGCTCCAAGCAGCTTTCAATGCCCGAGCTCACAGGCTGAGCCACTCGCTTTGGTGCCAAAATGGATCTGAACTCCTGGCACATTCTACCCCAAATTCCCAACACTAGCTGGCCTATGATTAAAGCTGGGATGATGCGCTTTAGGCTTTCGGCAGCAGACCTCTATTCTTGTCTTGAGGTCCACATCGAGATGGACCTGAGCTATCTCCCAGTGCTGCCAAGGTGTTCACGGCATCTCTGCTCTGGAAACCTAGGCCCATCATTTTCGACATCTTAAAGTCAATATCACTATATCTTAAATTAAACTCTCCAAGTTACAAATATTCACTATGGCTATGACTTTGCGAACTCCCCAAAAACAACCCAAATAATGGGCCCGGTGGAAGCTGAGCTCTTTCACGAGGCTTCCGTCAGGTAGCTTGACGGTGATGAAGGCGACAGGCCTGGACCCACGGCATGACAATTCTTATGATTACTATTACTATGAACACTGTTATTATATAGTACACTATTATTATGATTGCTATTGTATACTATTACTGGTATATCTCGCCCTACAGGAGCTGGAACCCTATAAACCTGGATCAGCCGTGCCCCAGACATGGTTGCGCCGATGCCACCGCCCTAACTGGCTGCGGCAGGCCGAAACGCTGCGGAACACAATGATAATGGCAGTGTCAGACCATTGTGGAGCAAGAACAACAATGATAGCCACAGCTACAGCATGATCATCGTGATCATAACAGTAATCAACATCACTAAGCCCTTGAGTTCGGAGGCAGGTTGCGAACATCAGAAAGCTTCTCATCATCATGTGCATGAGACAATGGCAGCATTCTGGAGAAGAACGGCGGAGGAGGAAGAAACGAGGGCAGGAGAAACCCTCGAACAGCCCGAAATGAAGAACAGATGGAGGCTGCTTGCAACTTACGCCTTCCCCTCGGGTTTCATCAACTAAAGCCCTCTTGCGGACAAGAGTCTGATGTAGCCAATCTTTAACCCCCCAATAACCAAAACTAGCCCCTGAACTTCAACCCCTACAAGGGCTGCTAGGCCCCCTGAACCACCTCCCAAAGCACGTCAACTCAAGGAGGCATCCGCCCTGATCCAGTGCTTCAGAAGGGCAGCGCACGCTCTTTTGCCAAGGCATTACCAAGGCTGGAGAGAGCTACTCAGCGCTTCAGGCGTTGAGGGCTTGAGGGTTCGACGGCTTAAGAGTTTAGAGTTTGGGGTGTAGTGGGAGTTCAGGGCTTGCACCAAGCACTGTAATCGTTGAAACTAAGCCACTCGGCTTTGGGGTTGCAGGGTGTACTACTTTTTGGAGTAATTTTTGGGTCCGGATTGGCGCAGCAATCAGGATCAATCCATCTCATTGAGGAAGCCATCGCTGACCTGATGAGACACCGAAAAGTGCTGAAAAGTCCAGAGAATTGATGAGCATGGGCCCCCGCCGTGCATGCATTCAACGGCAGGGCACGACAGCTATGGGTCCTTAAAAATTAGAACACGGTTTGAGGGGAATATTGTGGAAAACTACTACTAGTATACATTTGTAGTATCCGTGGCGGGTCTAAAACCCAACTAAAGCCCCGTTCACGGCCGCCAAACGTGTTACAACTTGGGATCCGTCGTTTTGGAATCATTCAAGTATATCAGAAAGAAAAAAGTAACAGAGACACTGAAAGCGTAGGGTGTAGGGATCCTTTGAATTCCTATGACAGGGAGCCGCCGAAAGCAGCCGGGATCCCTGCTTCCTGCACCACACAAAGCCTCAGTAGACGGCACGTGGAGCTTCGAACCCTGCGTTCAGGATAAGGGGTTTAGCATTTAGGGCTTGACTAGCTCAGGGGCTTACAGTAAGGGCTCACCGTTCAGTTTTGCTGCTCTCGGGTCAGTGGTTTTGGGGGTCCAGGTTGGTGTTTGGGACTCGGCCTTAGATTCTAGCTCCAGGGTTCGCGGACCCGAAAGTGTTAAAGAAGTCTGAGCAATTGCGCACAGTACTCCTTGGGATTCCTGATATAACTGTGCTACAATATGATGTCCCACAATCCTATTCGTTTAAGTTACTGTATTGAGGCCCCTGTTCTGTAATATACAGCAAAATCCTACACCTTTGAGTTATCAAGACCCTTAAAGCATTCAGCATAACAAGGAAGCCTCAAAATAGTATAGGTAATTCCTGTGGCCCTTATACTAAACCCCTATACTACACCCTTATAGTAGTCCTTGTAGTCGGCCTTTTAGTAACCCTTATAGTAAAGCCCTTATAGTAAACTAAAGCCGTATAGTAACCCTTGCCGACCGCTTATAAAGCTGAGGCTGCTACCCATCCTCCGTGAAGGCGACAGGCTCTGCCCCTCGAGAATTGCATCAGATTCTTGGGAAAATGGAGCCTGAGTAATAGTTACTGGGCTCTCTCGGGAGTTCTTTCCTACTCGGGGGGGGGGGGGGGAAGGGCACAATGGGATTTAGGGCTTAGGGCTCTTAGATTTTCAAATTTAGAGCTAAGGGTTTTAGGGCTTAGGGCTTAGAGCTTTAGGGTTCAGGGCTCAAAGTTTTAGGGTTTAGGGCTTAGGGTTTTAGGGTTTAGGGCTTAGGGTTTAAGGTTGTAGGCTTTCGGAGGGGGGCTTAAGTAGGCTTTTTGTGTAGGGTTCGATTCGTCTAAATACAGGATCTGGGGAACATAGCAAATAGGAAAACAACTGAGATAGCTGCAGCTACAATTGCTTGTAGCCCCAATTAAAGCTACATCTAACCTTACTTTTTCAGTTCCCCGATCCCCCACAGGCTGTTCCACTGGCCGCTCCAGTCTTCAGGCTGGGTCTGAGTCAACATGAGTGGTTGTCAAAATTATGGTCCATTTTCGGGTCCCTAATAGAATACGGCACCTATTATGTAGAGTACCCAAACAGGGACCCCTATTTTGACAACTTCCCACATAGATGTCTGTTGCTGCTTTGGGATACTATTAGATATTCATGATCTCGGACTCCACAAAGCAACATGAAACGAAACCATGAAACCCAAGACTCTCTAGCACCAGTCCCAAACTGAACGCAACCCTTACCGAACATTCAGCCATAGCCTTAAATACCCCAAACCCCGTTAAGTTGCACATGATACGCATCTCTGAGATCTCTGCCCAGCTTGCGCATGGCCTCCTCGCTGCCCTTGCGGCCAACACCGTGCCTCCAAAGCGCTTGGCGCCGTCGGGTGTCGGATTCGTGGGATCTGCCATTTAGGCCTGTGGGCTTGGAGAGGGCTTACGACGGCCTGCGGGAGCTTGGGGTCTACTTGGTTATGTAAGGTACCATAATAATAACCCATACAAGGGGACTTGTAACCCCACTTATAACCACCCATGAACGTCTAAGTAGGGTTGATTGAGGGTTGATTGAGGGTCTGCCGGTTTGCGCCTCTTTGGTTTTGAGTGAAGGGCCTTTGCACGCAAGAGTTTTGAACAAATGAACCCCGGCAGTTCGAAAAAGCGGTGGGCTCCAACAGGCCGAAAAGACTTATGAATCCTCAACCTAGCAGTCTGAAACCTGAAGCCCTACATTCGACCCTAGATCCTCATAAGGTTTGAGAACCCCAATCACCCCACAGCCCTAAGATACGGAAGCCCAAAAGCCAGAACCCTGAACCTGCAACACCCGAAATCCCCCAAGCACGAAACACTCCTATACTGAAATCCCCTCCATGAACAGGCGAGGTACAAGTGCTCCGAGAGAAACTCCATGAAGCATCGAGACCTCGGGCTGTGGATTTCGAGGTTTCCGGAGAAGGGCAAACCGCTCTAAAAGTGGGCTCTTTCAGGGCGGTTTGCGGCTTCCTCTCGAACTTTCTGGTCCCTCTCGACTGGTGTGCTAGTCTTTCTCAAACTTTCCCTTGCTGTCATATTCTCTAGTCTCGTGTAAGCCCTTTGCTCTTGCTTCTCGAACTTTCTAGTCCTTCTGAACTGGTTAGCCAGCAAGACATGCTGCTGCCTGTTTAATTCTCCAGTCTCTTTTCGAGCGGTTTGCTCGTTCTTCTCGAGTTTTCTAGTCCCTTTCGACTGGGTTTGCTAGGCATTCTCAAATTCGCCTTGCTGCAAAATCAAACTCTCTAAGCGCTTTTAAGCGCTTTGCTCTTTCTTCTCGAACTTTCTGGTCCTTTTCGACTGGTTTGCTAAGCCTTCTCAAATTCTACTGTCTGTCAAAACTCGAGTCTTCCTTCCAGCGGCTTGGTCCTTCTCGTCCCTCTCGGCTGCTTTGCCAGTCTTTCTCAAATTCCCCTGTCTGTCGAAACCTCCAGTCTGTTGCGAGCGCTTTGCTTCGCGAGTTTAAGAAGGGAAAATGAGAAATCCGCACGATCCGCCCAGAAGAGGCTTCAGCGTTTGACAAAGAGGAGACTTTGAGAAAGAGGAACAAACAAGTCGAAAAAGACTTGCTATTTTCATGAAAGGAAGCTAGCTGCTCGAAAGAAACCTAAACAAATTGAACAACAATACAGTTGTCGAAAGAGCAACAAGCGTCATACACCACAAGAGATTCGAGAAACGGAAACAAATTGCTCCAAACAGACTAGATAACGATGAGAAAGCCTGTCGAAGGGGACTTGTTTTATTGGAAATGAGCAAGCCGCTCGAAAGAGACTAGATCATCGACCAAGAAGACAATCTGAGAAACAGAACAACGAGACCGCTCGAAACTGAGTTGAGAATATGACAACGAAGCGGTTCTGAGAAGGAGGAGCAAACCAGCCGAAGGGGACTGGAAATTCGAGAACCAGGAGCTGGAAAAGACGAAGAATTGATAGAACGGTTTGAGAGAAAGAATGATGAACCAATCGGGAACTTGCGGGACAACAGGAAAGTTGGAGAACGAGGAGCAAAAGGTCCTAACAAGTTTAAGCAGGAGCAGTCATTTGGGGCCAACCAGTGTGGGGTGACTCTGTCTCCCGAAGCCTCCCTTCATTTGGGACCGTTGGGGTGGCCATGTTGGGGGTGTTCGACGCTTGTGTCACCTTGTCTGCCTTCATCTGCGAAAAGCTTACTGTGGGATTCTTGTTAATTCCCCTGCCGTTTACTAGGGGTCCTTGCAGTTTGCTGCAGGGATTTTGTTGATTCCCCAAACTTCGGGTTTCCGACGCTTGTCTTCTGTTCTCCCTTCATGTGGGCTCTTGAGGTCCAAACCAACTGGTGTAGCTTCAACTGTTTGAAGCCTTCGCTGCTGGTTGAAGTTTCATCTCGCTTCATGAGGCTCGCGCTCCACCTCCCCATGCAGCATCTCTGCACCGCGGTCGGGAAAGACTTCCAGCCTCACGACTACAAGCCGATATAAAGGGCCACTACGAATGCGGCTTCGCGGTATCCGCACAGGGATTGCTCTTCTACAGACCGCTGGAACGGGCTTGGCATAGTCAGGTCCAAATTGGAACGTCAGTGAAGCCGAGATCCACGCCGGACGGGACCACGCAGCACCTGCGGTGAGATAAGGCCATCTACGGCCACAGGGTCCTGAACCCTGGCTTCGACAGCACTTCTAGAGACAGCACTAGTTACGAGCCTTCTTGAGGAATGTCATTGAGGTCTGCTGAGGGAAGCACACCAATTGATTCGCAATCTTAAATCCGAAACACCAAGCTCACTATGCTTAAACACACCTAGTATTCTGCTCATCTATGCTTGTGCGTATGTATACCGGTATATACATAGACGCCACTTAGGAATAGACACAGACAAAGAGGTAAACATAGACGTAAATGCAGACATTGACATTGACGCTGGCAGTGACATAGGCATATACACAGACATAGCTAAAGATATGCGACATCGACATTCTGTAAAGTTCTGTGCATAAATATATAGATATATATATATGTATGTGCCCGATACCTTTAGGGTCTATATAACCGCGGTTTGTTGTCTTCAGCACATAATGGAAAGCAAAATATAGGGTATAAGCACAGCCCACATTACAAAGCCACGACCTGAAAAGTTTCGGATCGACTAGGCTATATTTTTCTATCAAGTAATTATAGCAAATTATTCGCATTCAGGGAGACGAGTATTATATAAACAGAACATCGAGTGTTGATCCCAACACTGTCGATGAATAAACATTCGTTGTGATGACACATTTCAGTGTATAGAGTCCATACATCTTGCAGGAATGATGTATCGTCGTGGAGATATGCATAGCACTGTCAGCAGTATATCGGCAACACGGACAAATTGTCCTGTCCCAATATTTCACAATTCGACTTATTGTTGACTTGCCAGCGTTTGAGTAATTGCATACGACATATCCACCCAAGAATCACGTAATAAGCATGCACGCTGTAATATGGCATAAATTTGTTTGTAATTTACGCACAGGCCAGAATGCAAAACCTGACAGGTTCGGTACTCATGAATCGGATGTGCTCATATGACAAATTATGGGAATACATACGGCATGACACATCCATATCACATGATGCTGTCGCAACACTTACTACAACTCGTTGCCTGTTATATTCTGTTGTTACATATGTTACATATACCTACTGAGGCAAGCCAGGTCTGAACAAACTAGTTCCTTGTCAATAGGGTTTCAATATGAGGAGTGCATGTAATGTATTGGTTCGCCCTGTCCAGGAAGTGAAGAGAAACATTATAGCCCCTGCAATGTGCCAGTTTCTTCTGTCCGTCAGAAGGGCTTTCCGATGTATCAGCTTCATATCAAGAGGGCTTCAGTAGGATGAGTGGGCGTGACAGGTCAAAGGCTTGTAATGTGTTCGTTTGTTCTGTCTGGGGGCTTTCGAATGTATAAGTTCCTCGCCAAAAGAGTTTCGATAGGCGGGAGTGGAGTGACACATTAGAGAGTCTATATTGTGTCAGTTTGTTCTGCCCAGGGGCTTCCAATATACAGGGTCGCTTCAGTGTATAAGTTCCTTGTCAATAGGTTTCCATGGGGAATGGAGTAACACATTAGAGGTCTGTAATGTGTCAGATCGCTGTGTCCAGGAGCCTTCCAAAGTAGGATTTTCCTTGTTAATATACTTTCAATATAGAAGGGATGAAGTGACACATTAGAGGGCTTGTAATGTGTTAATTCGTTATGCCCAAGTCAATAGAGTTTGAACAGGGGAAGTGGAGTAACACTTTACAGGGCATGTAATGTGCCAATCTGTTATGTCCTGGACTTTCCAGTGTATAAGTTCCTTGTCAGTAGAGGGTCAATCGGGGTGGGTGGAGTGACACATTAGGGTGCCTGTAATATGTCAATTTGATATGCCCAGGTACAGGGGCCTGACAGTGTATAAGTTCCTTGTTAGTAGGGTTTCAGTAGGAGAAATGGAGTGACACATTAGAGGGCATGTTAATATGTCAATTTGCCCAGTCCAGGACCCAGGAAGTGAAGATACACATTATAGTGGGTTTAATGTGCCAGTTTGTTATGTCCATAAAAAGTGCTTTCCGATGTATCAATTTCTTATCAGTAGGGTTTCAATAGGATAGGTGGAGCGACACATTATAGGGCCTGCAGTGTGTCAGTTTATTATGTCCAGGGGTTTTCTAGTGGAAAAGTTCCATTGCAATAGAGGTTCCATAGGAAGGAGTGGAGTGACACATTAGAGGGCCTGTAATGCGTCAATTTATACTACCCAGAGACCTTCCAATATACAGATGCCCTACAGTGTATAAGTTCCTTGCCTTTAGGGTTTCAATAGGAATAATGACACATTAGAAGGCCTGTAATGTGTCAGTTTGTTTTCCCATGTGCCTTCCAATGTATCTCTATACATATCAGATCTGATGTGATCACAGCATTAGCCAAGAAGGATATCACGTAGTTAATAGTCTTCACGATCTTAACAAAGGCGCAATTATCCGTATCGAAGGTATACATTCCCATGAAAAAATCCTATAGATCCCTTCACAGATCCCTTGTATGGAGCCCTCATAGACAGCCTTTATAGATTCGCATAGGAACTTTATACATCCCCTATATAGAGAACTTATAGAAACCCCGTATAGATCAACAAATGGAGTTCTTTGTAGAAAACTTTACAAGATCCCTTACATGGAGCTTTCATAGACAACTGCTATATATTCCTTACCCTTTGTAGAAACCACATGGAAGCCCTGTATAGATCCCTCGTATGGAGCCCTTCTGGAAAACCCTTACAGATTGCTTATAGAAATCTTATAAGTCCTCTATGTAGAGACCTTATAGAAACCCATTATATAAAAAACTATAGATCCCTTACAGAGAGACTTTCTAGAAACCCATTATGGATCCCTCATATGGGGCCTTTATACTAAGCCCGGTTACAAAGTATGTAGATGCGATGTGGTAAGCTATTCTTGATATAGTAGTTAAGATAAATCGATTGTATTATGGTTCGTACAATACCTATGAAATTACCTTTGAGAATAGAGGGAGCGGTATTAAAACCAATGAAACCGGCAACGAAGATGATGACGATGAAGAAGATGATCAAGATGATGGAGATGATGGAGATGATGGAGATGATGAAGATGATGAAGATGATGCAGATGATGAAGATGATGAAGATGATGAAGATGATGGAGAGGGGGTGGGGTGTCCGCAGCCCTGTTGGACCCTAATGGGTTCGTGGTGGGGGTGGGGTAGTGGGTGGGGTGGGGGAGGGATGTGAATGGGCAGGGGGTTTGTGCTGGCGTGGTGAGGGGTGGGTTTGGGGGAGTGGGTGATAAAGTGATAAACCGATGATAAATGATAATAGGATGGTGATAACGATGATGGGAGGAGTAGGTGGTGGGTAGTGGGTAGTGGTGGCTGGCGGGTGCTGGGTAGTGATGGGTGGTGGGTGGTGGGTGATGGGTGGTGTGGTGGGTGGTGTGTGGTGGGTGGTGTGTGGTGGTTGGGGGAGGGTGTGGGTGGTGGGCGTGGCGGGTGAGGGGTGCCGGGTGGTGGATAATAGGTGGTGGGTGGTGGGTGGTGATGGGGTACGAGGCAAGGGGCTGAGATAGGGGGGTGGGTAGTGAGGTATGAAGGGGGCAGGAGGGTGGAGTGGGGGCAGGGGTGTATAATCCCTGCGAGCCGCGACCGAGCAGAAAGCCTGTAAATGCCGCGTTCAAAAAACGGCCAGGGATCCCACACATCTGCGGGCAAAATCTGGCGGAAGTGATCCGCCGCCGAGCAAAAAGCCTGTAAATACCGCATTAAACAAAGGGCCAGGGATTTCACACATCTGGTGGCAAAATCTGGCGGAAGTGAGCAGTCGGTACTTCTGTCAGATTTTGCCAACAGATGTGCGAAATCCCTGACCCTTTGTTTAATGCGGTATTTACAGGCTTTTTGCTCGGTGGCGGATCACTTCCGCCAGATTTTGCCCGCAGATGTGTGGGATCCCTAGCCCTTGAAGTGGTGGGTGAGACACGGCGGTTTGGAGTTCTCTCAATCGCTGCTGCGCGCAGCGAACGCCAGCCTATGCCAGCCTGCTGTCCCTTCCCATTTCCAACACCGATCTTGACGGCGAGGCTGTTCTGTCGAATGACATCTTCGCTAACTCTTTGGTAGGGTGGAGGTGGATTCGGGGGTTGAGGGGCGGTGGGTTTAGGGAGGGGGGGGGGGCTGGATTAGGAGATAGGTGGTGCAGGGGGCAGCGTGGGGACAGGGGGGGGAGGGGGCAGGGGGCAAGGGGCCAAGGAAGGGGGGGGAGGATAAGGAGGAGGAGGTCGGGAGGGGAGATCGGGGGGGGTGGGGGGGGGGGTCGGGCCCACACCGTGACGGGGGCAGGGGTGGGGTGGGTTGGTGATAGTAGGGGGGTGACCCGTGGGCCCCATCCACAGAACCCCAGGATTTCAATTATTTAAATAATTGAAATAATTGAAATAATTGAAATGGGTGGGATTTCAATTATTTCAATTATTTGGGGCCTTTGGCGGATTTAAATAATTGAAATAATTGAAATCCCCCCATTTCAATTATTTCAAATATTTCAATTATTTCAATTATTTAAATAATTCAAATCGGTGGGATTCGTGGCTTGGCACAGAACAGCCATCGATTTCAATTATTTCAATTATTTCAATTATTTGGGCCCTTTGGCGGATTGAAATAATTGAAATCCGAAGGTTCAGTGGGCCCAAGCCACCAAATCCAGGGATTTCAATAATTGAAATAGTTGAAATAATTGAAATAATTGAAATGAGGGGGATTTCAATTATTTCAATTATTTCAATTATTTGGGGCCTTTGGCGGATTTAAATAATTGAAATAATTGAAATCCCCCCATTTCAATTATTTCAATTATTTCAATTATTTCAATAATTCAAATCGGTGGGATTCGTGGCTTGGCACAGAACAGCCATCGATTTCAATTATTTCAATTATTTGGGCCCTTTGGCGGATTTAAATAATTGAAATAATTGAAATCCGAAGGTTCAGTGGGCCCAAGCCACCAAATCCAGGGATTTCAATAATTGAAATAATTGAAATGGGGGGATTTCAATTATTTCAATTATTTCAATTATTTGGGGCCTTTGGCGGATTTAAATAATTGAAATAATTGAAATCCCCCCATTTCAATTATTTCAATTATTTCAATTATTGAAATCCCTGGATTTGGTGGCTTGGGCCCACTGAACAGCCTTCGGATTTCAATTATTTCAATTATTTCAATTATTTGGGCCCTTTTGCGGATTTAAATAATTGAAATAAGTGAAATCAACTCTGCTGATTTCAATTATTTCAATTATTTCAATTATTTCAATTATTTTAAATAATATTAGTCATGCAGAAAAGAATAGAGCGTAAAATAGACCCTAGAGGCGCCTCTCTCTCTCTCTCATATATATATATATATATATATATATGGCGTATACATACACATATTCGTATACATTCATTCGCATGTACAAAAACAAACATATACATAAACATATGTACATAATACATACATACATACATACATACATACCTACCGAACTACCTACCTAGCTAGCTCGCTACCTACATACATGCATACACACACAAACACATACGTACATGACATACATGCATGCATGCATACATACATACATACAACATGCGACCCCCATCCCCTTCGTGCCACCTTCCGAAGATGCTGTGCCGATGCTTCGGCTGCCGCAGGGCTGGTGAGCCTGTCCAGGATGCGAAGATCCTTGTGACTAGTTTGCGGTTGTAGGGCTTTGGGATTCGGGTTTACCCCGCAAGCTGAGTTTCGCGATGCACTTAGCACGATGTCGGTTTCCCAATCGGACTAGAACTGCCACGCCTGCAAGTCTGGGTACTGGTAGAAGCCGAGGTTAGCACTCGTCAATTCGAGGTTGGAGTCAGAGCTTAAGTGCTTGAGATCCTTGCTGCTGGTTTCAGGCCTGAGCGAGGTACAGGCTAACCACTACACTGACACCTCTCTTACTTCGGAATCAAATCAACCCCCGGAAGTCACGCCACCTGTCTCGTCCGCCATTGATGAGAAGCACGGCAGCCTCCTGTCCTGAAAGCAAGTTCGAATTATCCGAATCCCGACCCCCCCGACCCCCCCGACCCAAATCGAACCCCGAACTTCAACCAAAACCAAGCGCACTGAACCCTCGAACCCCAAACCTTAAGCTTAAACCCGCGCTGAAATCAAATAAGTCTTCAGCCTAGGACGTGCTACCCCAAAAACCGGAAGCACTCACACCTCGGTCAAGTCCCCTTTGCGCCATTACCAAAAAAACATTACTATTGCTGTGAATGTCCTGCATTGCTAATGCGATGGTGGTGCTGTCATGGTGACGAAGATACTGATAGCACTCGTACTTATTATATACTTCTATGATGCGTTCTATGCACCCCAACCCCTAAACCCCTAAACCCCTCCACTACACCCTAAACAGCTAAACCCCGCAACTCGTAGAAAACACGTTAAGACGCTCGCTACAGGAAGATGCGACGACGCTCCTTCCGACCGCGGGGTGTCATGCCGACGTTCGGGCAGCAGCTCCCCCGCGACCTTGGTCCCCGTCGGGGTGTAAGAATTGCTTTGGGGAAAACCCAGAATCCTGCCGCAACCGCCATCCCAAATCCTCATGGTAAACCGACATTAGATTTCTCTGGCGTTTACGATGCTTGGGCTTGGGGTTTGGTGTCCGGTCCTAAGTACTCGCCAAGGTTGCAACCGCCACCGCACCGGCGAGCGAAGACCCGCCCGCAGATGGCGGCGGGAGCCTGGCATCAGCAGCTTCAAGGGGCCCAAGAAAACACCCAAACAACACGGTTTAGGGTTTAGGGTTTGGGGTTTAGGGTTTAGGGTTTGGGGTTTAGGGTTTAGGGTTTGGGGTTTAGGGTTAGGGTTTCGGGGATCAGGGCGCCTGTAGATATGGATCCCAGAGAACCTTCTTCGTGAGATCCTTAGGTTTCTTCGACCTACGGGGCAAGGAGCTCCCGATCAAACACTGGGAGGATAACTTGGACGTGTATATGGGAGTTTCCGAAAATAGGGGGTACCTTATTTTGGGGTCCCTATAATAAGGATCCTGCTATTTAGGGTACTATATTAGGGTCCCCTATTTTCGGAAACTCCCATATAGGGATCCGGATAATTACTCATAAAATCATAGAGCATGGAACTAGTAGGAATCATGATAAAATAGGCCACGGAAAAACAGGCATAGACTATCATCGCCATGAACAGAGTTCATCGGCAACGAGGAAATAACTTCCTCAACTGTGCCGAAAGGCCTTTCCTTCCCACAGCTTGCGCACTATCTCGTATGAACAGTCCGAGCATCGCCCGCAACAGGTACCATTCTACCCGTCACTTGACACACGGCATCGTGCACTGCCCAAGGAACACGACAAATTTGAAACAAATGAACGGTGGAAGATCATAAGGGGGATGCTTACAACATTCGAGTGTCAAATAACGCTTTGATTCCTGATCCTCGGGCTGCAATAGCGATGGTCTCAGAACTCATCGCCGTAACCTTCCTCCTCTCCCTCGCCCTCAGCTGTTTCGATGCCAACCTCTTCGTAGTCCTTCCGGTGCCAAGCTTGCTCAACCCGAAACGCTCGAAGGTCGTTACTCTTGGCTTTAAGGCTAACTTATGACTTATGAGTAGTAGGTCAAAAACCCCAAAAATGTTGCTTCGGGGTTTCGCCTTCTCCAATGCCGCCAAATCTTCTCGAGCCTCAGAAAATTCGCCCTCCTCCATGCCTTCTCCGACGTAGTGGTGGACGAAGGCGCGCTTGGAGTACATGAGGTCAAACTTGTGATCGATGCGCGAAAAGACTTCGGCGATGGCCGTGCTGTTCGAGATCCTCAGCAGACACAAGGTGTAAGTCACAATATAGCATACCCTTTCGCACCATGAGGGATGACTTGCCTGGACAAAAGCCTTTTGCATCTGAAGCTGCAGCCATTCCGAACCAAGTTCTGCCTAGGTACATGCAGCAGGCACGCATGACCTTGGCCAAATCACCACCGGGCACCACGGTCGGCGGCTGGTAGTTGATGCCGCACTTGAAGCCGGTGGGGCACCAGTCCACGAACTGGATCGTGCGCTTAGTCTTGATGGTTGCCACTGCCGCGTTCACGTCCTTCGGCACGACGTCGCCACCTGAGACAATCAAGCCAACAACAGGTGCACAGCCCCCACATGACCACACACTGACACAGCCTCGCTTGTATTGTGTAGTGCATACACTGCTGAATACAGCATGGTCACTGTGGCAATCTATGTTGCTTTGTACTGCAGGCTTTTTGCTATAATCTTTTGCAGTGCACTGCTGCAAAAGGCAAAACGGCGCAAAACAGGCATTCACCTCAGCTTCATTCATGAAGGCTGACTGGCAGGGTCCTGAGGGCTGCACGGTACATCATGCAGCAGGCCATGTATTTGCCGTGGCCTTGGTCGCGGATCGTTACTTGCCTGACCCTGTTTCGTACCAAAAACCATCCCAAAGCCCCAACTTCCAAACTGCGGCAGCTGTAATGATACAGCAAGGTCCTGCCAAGTGGCGTGGGTCGCACTTAACCATCATGGATGCCGGCTCGAAAACGGACATGGTGATCTCCGCCACGGACAGCTGCTCGTGGTATGCCTTCTCGGCCGAGATGACCGGGGCATAGGACGTCAACATGAAGTGGATGCGGGGGTAGGGGACCAGGTTGGTCTGGAACTCCGTGATATCCACGTTCAAGGCGCCATCGAAGCGCAGCGATGCGGTCAAGCTTGAAATGATCTGAGCGATGAGGCGGTTCAGGTTGGTGTACGTGGGTCGCTCGATGTCCAGGTTCCTGGAGCAGCATGTGTGCGTGTGGGCGTGAACCACCTGCTGACTAAACGATTGAAGTGGCGAAACACGGAAGGCAACCTACCGAACACGAGGCAAGCTTCCTGCGGCAAATATCATACAATGCCTCGTTGTCGTACCTCGGCTGGGTCTTGCATCATCGTAGCTTGGGCTTAAAGTCTTACAACAAAAGCTGAACATGAACAAATGCCGTTGCCAGATCAGTCGAGGCGCATGATGGTCACATCGGTGTGCTCCAGGAGGGAATGCACGCACAAGACTGTGTTGTAGGGCTCGACCACGGCAGTAGCCACTTGAGGGCAACACCACACGGTGAAGGAGATCTTGCTCTTCTTGCCGTAATCCACGGACAGCCTAGCAAGCCGACAACATCTTCGACAGCTCTTCGCTTAGGGCTTAGGCCCTAAAACTTGAAAATTTGAAGCAAGCCCGTTTGGCGCAACCCAGACAGCCTCTCGAGCATGAGGCAACCAAGACCTGATCCGGTTCCGCCGCCGCATGCGTTGTAGACGCAGAAGCCTTGGAGTCCTGTGCCTCGGCGACAGAATGGTCGAAAAAATTTCGGACTAGACTGAGGGAACACAGAGTAATGAAATCACAAAAACGACGATCTTCCAAGCAGGCTGCAGTTGTCAGCAAGCTTCCTGATGCGGTCCAAGACCAAATCCACAATCTCTTTGCCAATGGTGTAATGCCCACGGGCGAAATTATTTGCTGCATCCTTTGCCCATGCATCACATCAAGGCGACATGACTGCAAAACATGCCCAAAGGTTCTGGTTTCTGCGACGAAATTTGACTACAAAATGCTTACCGGAAAGCTGGGCAACTTCCTTTCCAGAAATGAGCTGCTCCGGGTGGAACAGCTGACGGTACGTGCCTGTACGGACCTCATCCACGACCGTAGGCTCCAAATCCACCTGCGATTCCAATAAAGACATCGTTGATGCGCTTGGTGGTCGCAAGGGCGCAAAGCACAATTCTTGCCAATGTTATGCCCAAGTAGCCATCACGCATCGTGGCACGTGCTTGCCGGCCCCGGTCTCACTGAAGAAGGTATTGAAGGCGTCCTTATACACAATGCCACGGGGGGATGTCTGGAGTGATACGAAATCTGTTGACTGCGCTCGGTCGACTCAGAATTCATCCGTCGTGCTTCCCTCCTAACCTGACAATCCACCTGGACGAGAAAGACTGACCATGGAAAACGAAACCAATAAACTGAAAACAAAGGGAAGCGAAATCTTCAGGTCATCGTCAGGTCATCATGAAAACAGCTTACATGACAATAACAATGCCTGGGAGTGTCTGCACTGTTTGGAAAAAACGCCAAAAACACATGCTACGGTTCGCACCGAATGGTACTTGTAACTGGCAGGCGCAAGATGGAAAGAGCAGGACGCACATTGCATGGGTAGAAACACTAAGCAAAGCGGGGCAACTTAGGGTTCAACCGATAATCTGTCGATGCGCTTCCTGACCACAAGTGAAACGTGCCAGGGCAGACGCAGCAACAGAAGCTTGACGGCACTCTGCAATGCGAGCAAGCACATCTTTTGCACTCATTTTGCGTGCATTACTCTTAGAACTATTATGGCCCTTAGCAGACATGCGAGCACCTAACAACTCCCAGTTGTCAATGCAAGGTTCACACCCACATGATCTGTCGAGCACATGACCGCACATGCCAACCAAACGTTTTGTCAGCAGAAAGTTCAGTGACGATCTTCTGTCGAACATTAACAGTAAAGGCACAACTAGCATCGACTGCAGCCTGCAGCAGCAGCATGGTTGGGGATGAGGCCTCGACCTCGCGATCATCGACAAATGCACTGGGACTGGCGCCAACCGCCACAATGCAATCACACCACCTGGAGACGAGCAAATTGGCCGCAAGTAAACTTAGAGAGCGCCCTTGACGTAAACCCGGTCTCGGCAAAACATTCATTTCATCAACAACATTGCCTAAGCTTAAGGTTTTGACCTGGTTGTCGCCAGGCCTGCCACAAAGCAACACTGTCGTAAGGAACGCCTGCTTCCAGCAGCAATTGCGCTCTTCGATACACATGCAGTGTCGAAAAACTTCCAACTGTCCTCGGTACAACCATGACAGCCCATGTCCGCTGCATCTTCCGGGCAAGCAGCTTTCGTGATTTCGATGTTAAGTTGCATGGAGAGGTACATCGCTTGCGGGGATCAGCCAAGCACACCACCGTGCTGGTTGGGATGCACAATCTCAGCCATCCATGGGCGGATTCGCCGCACGGTCCAAACGCAGCATCTGTATGCCAGTGGGCTAACGCTGATTGGCCTGAGTTTATCAACAGCAGGCACGCTGACGCTCTTGTTTTGGGGAAAAGCCGTGTGAACATGGCACAACACCGAAGGCCATTTGGAATGCCGGACACAGCTGTTCAGAAGTATGCAAGATACCCAGCACTGCGAGAATCCATGCGCCTGTAATGCTCTGGTTCCCAGCCACCCGGGCCAGCAGCACTCTTGGCATGAAGCTGACGGACAAGCTGCAACACATCTTCGGCGTCAACCGCACTGTCAACACGCGACCAGGCAGGGTCGTAAGCAAAAGGGGCAGACTCTTCATGCGCATTTTCTTCGGTCAACATGTAGATGGGGACCCAGAATGTGCGCAGCGCAGCAAACACAGCTTTGGAGCCATGCTGCAAAACGCCATCTTCATACGCGGCCTGCATGCACTCAGCATGTTTCCCGGCAGCCATCTCCGAACACGAGACCGGTCGCGGCACCAGTCTTCCTTCACCAGCTCTTCACGCGCTCACGCTTGGATAGCACTTCAAAACTACCAGCGGATCAACATACTTTCCAAGGCACGGAGATCGCGACAACGGGCGCGGGTCAGGCGCTGGGACTTCATCGGAAGTGAGGATGCGGAAAGTGTCAACAACCTTGGAGGCAGTATTATGTGCATCACCACTTCACACGGCAGTCGTGCAAGGTACGCAGTTGGCACTGCGTCTTGTATAAGCGAAGCTGTTTGACACTTATGCCTTTGGTAACATGCTCATGACATAAGGCACTCTGTGCAAAATGGCATTTAGCCTCGACGATGAGGCATCTGCCGGCAACGGGTTTTCACAGGTTGCGGCACAATCAATCAAAATTAAAATCTTGTCAAAAGTGCGACTCCGCAGTTCCCAAGCAGCATCGAAATGACCCGTGTCACACATGCGGAAAAACTGCGCACGGCAATCATCCCAAAAAGCTTACTTACATCATCACAAACGTCCGCATCACCCAGAGGAATCCTGGGCATCATGACGGGCTGCACAGGAGCATACTGAGCAGCACGCAAAACCACCACACAGGGAGATGCTCCAATTCGTCATACCACATGCCGCTGTAAACGACAAGTGCAGAAGCGAGCGCCTTGGCGCCAAAACCATCGACGCACGAGCTGGCATTGCCGCGGATAACGTAGGTGAGGGCAGATTATCGTTATCTCGTCCTCCGTCCCATATGGACGCACCACCCATGATGATGCAGAAGGACAAGGGGTTGCTGTTCAACAATGCACGTGGGTTGGTGGGCGCGCTCCATCATTTCGACAAGACGTCCTCGTAAAATGCCCTACTCTGCGCGGCCTAGCCCGCACCACTGACATGTTAAGGAATAGTATCCCATTGATACGAACCCCTTGCAGACGTGCGCTTCCAGCAGTCATCCACTTAAGTCAAGGACGGGCCCCTGACATCCAAGCTGGCACGACAAAGGACTGCCACTGCAGGAATTTGGTATCTAGTATCTCGGTCACCAGTAGGCGGATAAGCAACCCTGCCCCATAATGTAAGTTAAAGGGTGAGTCCAAGCTGCACCTCCGCCAGTGCCATGACGTGGTCGCTGCGCTTACGCCAGCTGCTTCCGTGCAGCAACTTTGAGGGCAGGAACAACTAACTTATGGCAAGCAGAGGGCCAGCAACTTTCCCTGCCCGCCACCATCAGTCATTGGGCTGGGTAGCCCCTCGCAACATCGATGCTTTCCAACCAGCAATGCCCTCGTGGACCGCTGGGAGCACTGAAGCAGCATCAAGGTGAAATGCATCTCGTAGTGGCTTTGAGGATACCACAACACAACCGGCATCTGCGAGGAATCCTGTCCCACAAGCGACGACACAGCACGCTCTTGCCCTTCTCGGCATTGTAGATGCACAGCACGCGGCCCTTAGCGAGAAAGTAGGTAAGCACCCGAGCGCTCACTTCATCGCCCCAGTCTTCCAATGGTCGCACGAATGCTGTTGCCAGTTTAGACCGTACTTGGATTGTACCTGGGCACACGTTAAGGCGATCAACGACCTCTTTCCTCTTGCAAGGATCACGTCAAGTAATAGGTGCCTCCACTTGGGTGGTTATGCCTAAGACCCAAATGTTCCATCGTGGTTGGCTCCGGGGAACCTTCAAGGAAAATTTGTGTCTTATCCCTATTAATCTCAAAACCAACCTTTTGGTCAAAATTAGTGGTGTATTGTAAAGCAGCTTGCAAAAGTGCACGGTTACCTCGTTTGAGAACACCGATTGTACGATCGTCCATGAAGGCCCATGTTTTAAGTAGAGGATCTAACTGCTCAACCCCTAAAGACCAAGGACCCAGAGTGGCAGCTAAACCCAAGGGGGAGCAAGGGCAACCCTGTGGCACTCCTCTCGTAGGAACAAGCGGCACGGCCCCAAATTCCCGGCGACGGAGCAAAAACGTGGGCCTTGCCACGCTCGTCGTACTGCCTGAGCAATCACATGGCGAGTGCCCAGCTGCGTGAGAGCCCCCTCGGCGAGAGGAGGCCAAAGGTGGTCAAAGGCCTTGCTCAGGTCAGACTTTGCAAAGTGACCCAAGTTGGCAGAAAAGAAGTCTGCAGGCCGCACCGGCCGCACCATTGGCCTTTAGGCGGCTCCGGACACTGCTTGAGGAGCGTCCTGTGCCACGCGCGAAGGAGGACACAGCCAACACTAATGGGCCTCCTGTCAAATTCGGTTTTTTCGGGATTCCCACAACTTTCCAACTCCAAAGCAAGAAGGCTAGATCCCCCGGTAGGTCTTTCTCAGCACTGCACACACTAAGAGTTTCGTTCCAAAGCTGAAAAAGTTCGTCAGCAAGAGGGGTAAGGTATCGCTGCAAAAGGGCGGCCTCATGGGCCAACCAACCATCGAAACCAGCACTGCCTTTAGCACTCAGCAGTGCCTCAGCAAAGTGGCTGCGAGAAGGCTGCTCAAAGGAAGGTTGCTCAGAGCAAAAGTGCGTAGCAGCAGCGACATCACACCAAGCCGACTTAGCTGGTTGACTGTTGTCATGAGAAGGGCACCAGTGCTGAGCCCAGCCCGCTCTCATATCCGAAGCAGAAGAAAGCCGCACGGAGCTGAGGAGGCTTCCAGGCTTGTTTAGCAGCATGCCAAGCTTCGCGACTAAAGTCAGTGAAGTGGCGGCGCCACTGCTTGCTGGCTTGCTGGGAAAGCTTGTCACCCTCTTTGCGAGTGACAGGGTTAAGCTGCGACAGGGCGTCCTCGACGGAGCAAGAGTCGGGAGGATGCAAGCCACAAGCGCTGAAAAGCACCCGGTCCAGACGACCTAACAAGTGAGGCGGTAGAGGGGCGTGAACGTTATGGCCTCGCCTAACAAGCTCCGAAACAGCACAGTGAACACGAAGCAGCCGTCCGTGAAGTGCAGCTGGCCGGGGGCACAAGGCCTCACATCGGGAAAAGATGCCTTGGGCCTCTCACCTCGATTGTCTTGAGTCGCCAACCCCATTTTAACAGCGGCAAGAAACATGCCAACGGCGCCACCTGTCAGTCAAGGGAGTACTAGGGTGGAGTATAGGGTGAAGACAGCTTGTCATCATCTGCAAGATCTTATCAAGTTGCTCCTCATTAGGGGCTTTAGAAATCCACCGATAAGAGGCGCAGCGCTTCTACCGAGTGACCTGGAAAGCGTCCGCATTCAAATCAGGAATGTTGGCGCTGTACGTAACAGCGAAGTGATGAGGAATGCCAGGAAGGGGCACAGCACGAATTTGGTCGATGGCGTTGGTAGCCAAAGCACGAGATGGAGCAGAGCCCGCCTGCGCGGTGGGTTTAGGCTAGCAATCCAGGAGTTAGGTACAAAGGAGTCATAACAAAGGCTTGTAATTGAAATCCCCAATGAAACAAGAGTTAGATTTGCCAAGCCTAGTGCAGAAATGAAAAAGGCCAGCAAACCAAGCGGTGTTGGCACCATGCGCGGGCCCGTAGACCGAAGTGATTATGAAGTTCTTAAAAGACACAGCAGCGAGCCTATGACGCATGTTATGGCTCCCTTCAACGGGGACAGGGGCAGCTTTGCCCAAATCGGAGTTGCGGCGCCAAAGCACAGCAGAGCCCCCATGACAGCGCCACTTCATGCCGTCAAGAGGAGGGGGCTCCGAAAAGTGGATGCACCACCCCTGTTTGGCGGCCAAGCCAGAGGCCCAGGGAACCACAGTGGCATGATGACGAGTTTCTTGCAACAAGATGCAGGCGGCATCTTCCCAGCACGCGTGAAACAAAGTTGCCTCGAGAGGGGCCCTAGTGAGTACAGTGCAGCTACTGGAGAGGATGCGCAGCGTGTTAGCTTGCATCACAGCACCACCAGACAGCCACCCTCCTAGTCAAAAGGTTCTAGAGCGCTTCGCTTTGCTTTGGGTGTTTCGCTCAAGCTTACAGGAAGACTTAGGGCGGGGAGTGGTCTTAGACGGCCGAGAGGGCTTATAGGGAGTCTTAGTGTTGTGCTTTGCTCGCTGCTCCTTAGCAGCAGCACGTTTCGCGCGAAGCCGGGCACACAAGCGTTCTTTGAATCCAGCATTTCGGTCGGCATGCTTATGGCCTGGATCAAGGAAGGAGCCATGTATGGCGACCTGGAAATGCCGAATGGACACTCGCTTAAGCCTCTTTTTTGCACGGAAACCTACGAAGCTGGTTGTAGTTGCGGACGCACACTTAGTGCAGGGAAATCTGCGTCCTGCCTTGGCACTGAAGAATGGCACAGACAAGTTGGGGGAGCAGAAGCTAGTCTTAAGCTCGGGGTGCTTTTTAGACTCTTCACACTTACCACTGCTTGCACGCAGCGTCGTTTTTGTCACGAGCAACCTTGGCAGCGCTCTGAATCCACTTCTTTTCATCATGGGAAGCTTTGTCAGGAGGCCGCAGTGGCGCATCACAGCTTTGGCACCTCCTCCAATGCTTCTGTGCTTCCTTTCGTTGGTAGTTGGGACGGCCCGCAGGAGGTGACCATCCGCAAGGACACGTAAGGTGATCACTCTGACAGTAATCTTTCATGGTGTAGGGCATATCGTCGATGTGAGCATCAGCAGCAGAGCCGGCAGCCGAGGCAGCACTAGTTTTTAGGCCAAGGACAGATCTCGCGGACCTGCCTGCGGTGTTTTTGTGCCTGGAAGAGGCCGCAACAGTCTTGGCTGTACTCTTAACGGACTTGAGGCCTAAAACGGACAGCGCGTTTCTGCTGGAAGCACTTGCAGCCTCGCTTTTCTGCAAGCCCAGCAGCTCCAAGGCCTCTTTGTCGTGCTGGGACTTTCCTCCTCCGTTCAAAGAAAGGGGGCTTAGACCTGGCGGTCCTGAGCCACTTGTCAGCAACGTTGCCTTGGATCTCACCGTTGGGCTTTAGCCACTCATAGTGACTGCCGTCTAGCTTACGGTAGATGTCAGTGGGAATCTTGCCCGGGAGTGACTTACTGGGGGCAAGCTGGTAAAATCCCACTGTTTGAGCTTATTG
The DNA here is from genome assembly GCA_905221615.1 of Symbiodinium sp. CCMP2592. Classification (NCBI taxonomy): domain Eukaryota; class Dinophyceae; order Suessiales; family Symbiodiniaceae; genus Symbiodinium; species Symbiodinium sp. CCMP2592. The sequence continues at coordinate 2,828 of CAJNDT010000030.1, read as the reverse complement.
TCGTACCCCCAAATCCTAAGATCCAGGTACGAAGTGTTACAGAGAGCCTGAAGAGAGTGTGCTTCAGCGTACGTGCCAGCCTGCAGAGTGGCTTCTGCAAGCTTGCTTTCCTCGTCAAGGTCATACATGAGCTTGTCCTCTTCATTTCAGCAAAGGCCAAGACACGGAGCTGAGCCTGCAGCCGGCCTTTCGGGTCGAAGTCACCAGCCTTATGCTGGACGCCTGACTTTGCTTGCAGGGCCTGAGCGATAGAGATACATGCAATCTCCTCCTCCGCCGTTCGGAACAGCCACACAGTGGTGGGTGGTTCCAGGGAGGAGTCGCGTCAGTGTCTTTCCTGGCCTTCTTTGCCGCAACCCCAGACGCAGAGGCTTTAGAAGGCGTGTGAAGCTGCTTGCCCTCAGTTTCAACCTCCGTGTCAGTGGGGGGTCTTCGTCTCAGCAGTTGGGCTAGCGTCGACTTCCTCAGTGGTGTGCAGTTTTTCAGGCTTAGGGGCGCCCAAACACTGCGTGCAGTGCTTGCTTGTCAGCAGTAGTCGTTGTAGTTTTGGCACTCTTCATGTTAGAAACAAGGCCGATGGAGATGCCGCTCTTGAAAACAAAAGCTTGCTGAACAGTGGACGTGCCCCCAGGAGCATGCCCTCTGAAGTACCAGTTTTTGCGTCCTTGCTGGCGAAGCATCGAAGTTTCCGTGAAGCCTCGCTCGGAGATCCAGGACTTGGCATCATCTTCTCCCCATTCCTGTGGAGCATTTGAAAGATACCACCGAGGAGCGATACCTTCAGGCACGTGCTTGGTGGGCTCCAGGAGGCCCAAAGAGGCGTTGGTCGAGCTGCGGTAGACAAGCCTGCCTCCCTGAGAGGTTCGTTGCCGGCACACGCGCAACCAGTAGTCAGAGGAGGACTCCTCTTTCTTCCTAGCGAACCACACCGGCGTTTTGTCGGTTTTGTGCAAGTAGCGGAAAACTCCGTTAGGCAAAGTTGCCTTGCGAGGAACTGCTCAGCCTGTTCAGCTTTGACTAGCATGATGCACGTGGTCTCTTTTTCATAAGAGAGCGCAGCTCTTGTCTGCAGAACAAGGTGCTTGAGGCTGGGGAACGCAACAGCAGGCAAACAGTGCGGCTTATCCAAAACTTTGCCTACCATCTGCTGATCAGCAAAATCACGAGCGACCCACCTGCGTTATTATTTTTTGATGTAGATGCGCAATCCTGGCTAGTGGGATAGACGCAGTGGCCATCACGGCCGGCCAACAGGCCCGTGTTGTAGGCACAGTGGCGCGGCTGCGCTTGCGCAAGTGTTGTGGTTGCATCCTCTGTTTGCAGGGGATACAAGAAAAGTTTTTTAAAAACCTAGCCCTAAACCCGACAAGGCGAGGAAAAAAGTCAGAACCAGAATCCTAAACCCTAAGGGCGGGGAAGGCGAAGGGAAACAAGGAGAAAACCTAATCCTTCACGGCCGAAGAGGCGCGGAAAATTGCGATGCCGAGTTTTTCTGCAGCGATCGCACACTGGGCTCGCTGAGCCTCTGTGCGTGCCGCCTGAGAAGTGATCCACCCTGACTTGGTGGTGCAACGGGGCTGGGTGCCCCACCACGAAGCATGAATGTTGTGCTGAATCTGTAAGTCCGCACGCATTTTCTTAAAATGCTCACACTCAACGAAGAAATGGCGAGCGCTTGCTTGAGGATGTATGCACCACCGGCATACAGTCCGCTCAGGCTGCGGGGCCCTGGGGCGATGGTATCTACGTGTAGGGGTCCAAATGGCCCCGCTCTTCCAAACGCAAAGTGCAGTCGCGTCAGCTGGGCACAAAGACTTAACCCACTTCGACCAGGCCTGGTGGCTGGTGCACTGCAAGTCAATGTTCTCGATGCCTTCGCTGTCAAACCTGTTACGGCTGACCTGGCGCAGCCAGATGCGGCGAGCGCGAAGTCTCAAGGCATGTGTGATGCGAGAGTCCTGGCCAATGTTTTGACTGTTGATTTCAAGGCTTTCCTCGAAAACACTTTCATTGTCCTGCAAAGGGGTGCCTAAAGCAGCCCTGCTTCGCTTAGTTTTAACCCACAAAGCTTAGGAAGTAACTCTGGTGATTTTCAAGAACAAAACTTCCGCATGCCTGTTAAGGGCAGAAGCGAGTTGTGAGCTGGGGGCATTAAGGAAGGCAGGGGCGTTGCACAAACCCCTCATCTCCACACCGAGAGCAGGATGGTTGTCAACCTGCTGGCTCCAGAACCTGCCATGACACCACCAGTTGGTTGATGCATGGGAAATGGCGCGAAAAATCGACTTAGTCTCGTGACTAGCCGCCGGACCCGTAAAAGGCGACGCCCCGTCTTCCAATGGTCGCACGAATGCTGTTGCCAATTTAGACCGTACTTGGATTGTACCTGGGCACACGTTAAGGCGATTCAACGACCTCTTTCCTCTTGCAAGGATCACGTCAAGTAATAGGTGCCTCCACTTGGGGGGTCATGCCTAAGACCCAAATGTTCCATCGTGGTTGGCTCCGGGGAACCTTCAAGGAAAATTTGTGTCTTATCCCTATTAATCTCAAAACCAACCTTTTGGTCAAAATTAGTAGTGTATTGTAAAGCAGCTTGCAAAAGTGCACGGTTACCTCGTTTGAGAACACCGATTGTACGATCGTCCATGAAGGCCCATGTTTTAAGTAGAGGATCTAACTGCTCAACCCCTAAAGACCAAGGACCCAGAGTGGCAGCTAAACCCAAGGGGGAGCAAGGGCAACCCTGTGGCACTCCTCTCGTAGGAACAAGCGGCACGGCCCCAAATTCCCGGCGACGGAGCAAAAACGTGGGCCTTGCCACGCTC
>CAJNDT010000029.1:252699-335167 GCA_905221615.1 Symbiodinium sp. CCMP2592 | reverse complement strand
CACGTCAAGCAGCCAATTCTAGAGCAGCCATGAGTGGCACGGAGGAAGGCATGGAAGCCCCTGTGAAGCAGACGGAGGATCTTGAGACGGAGGCATCCTTTCCCACAAGCACGGAGGAAAGCATGGAAATGAATGTGACGATGATGGAGTCTCTCAAGATCTCAGAGACGGTGACGGAGGTAACCTTTTCCGCAATAGCCGGAGAACTATCAAAGTTCCTACCACAAGAAAAGAGAGAAATCATAGGCCAACTGGAGCTTGTGGTCATGGATTCCATGTGCGTCCATTGCAGTCGGTGTTATTTCCAGATGTACCTGACTCCGAAGGAACTGTTACCGTACGACGCATGCTTTCGCGAGGACCACTGGTGCGCCTGCGATGATCTCCCAGTCCCAGAATTTCGGCGACATAAATTAAATGCTGATGGAAAGTCAAAGCACTGAAACCGCGGCTTGGCCCACGGTCTCGCAAGGAGCACAAACGGATTTCGCAAAAGGGTGCGAGCTTCTGATTTCTGTGCGTGGACTGCGTATTGTGCAATTTCTCAAAGCATCCGATGTCTTGGCTGCACAGGAAGCCAAACAAAGAAAGGCGCCGGGCCTGCCGCTCAGAAAGGTGCTGTTGGTCTTTAGGGAGAGAGAGAGAGAGAGAGAGAGAGAGAGAGTGTGTGTGTGTGTGCAGTTTGGCCCCCAGGTAGGTGTCTGGCACATTCGGCCATGAGAATCTCTTGGCCGAATGTGCCAGACACCCAGTCGTCCGAGCCATTTCGCAGACGTCCGTTGGAAGCCCAGGAACAGCCAGACTGAGGGAATGGAGTGTTGCCTTGCAGCTGCTAGAGTGAAGAGATAGAGGTATACTTGGCCCGTATAGTTAGCCACTGCTTCAAGACATGGGGCGCCTAAAATTTAGGGTACCCTAAACGGGACACCAATTTTGACAACCAGCCATACAGTTATACTCCTGCTATGTTTAGGTTTCACACACGACATAACTAATAGCTATTATTATTTTACTATTAAAGTCAGAATCATCTTACTAAATCTTAGTACCTTTCCCTTAGTTCTTTTTGCTTTAGATTCAACGCACGTAACAAAGGCCAAATTTCAGCGTACAGAACGCAAGCAAAATACGAACGAATTAACCCACCATCTTCTGTTTCATTTTGTTTTTTGGTTAAAGTACAAAGGAACAAATAGTATGCGTGAATGTAATAGACGAAGCAAACGACACACCCAGACAAAAGACATGTTAATGCCGTTCGTAATTCCTTGGAGTCATTTGCCTTCTGCCACCAACCAACAGTAAACTCTCCACCTATTATCCTCTGAGAAAGCAAGTGATGAAGTGAGTAAGTGGTTGATAACGGACAAAAACAGAAGCTGAGCGAACGGAGAGAGAGCCGAAGCGAGGTTTTGGTTCTCTTGACTGAGACCACGTGTGAACGGTCAACCTTGGAAACCATTGCTGGTGTAGTTGGTGGGGTGTGTTTACTTTAATTCCCCCGAACCGTGATTTCATTACGTTCATATGTTCAAATGCTTCCATTCCATTCCATGTTGTTCTTGCTTTCTTGTGTCCTTTAATGCAGTAGCTTGTCAATGGATTATTGTATTGTGTAGTGTTTTCGGGTTCACTTATTTTCAATGCAATGAGAGCGAAAGAACGGAGCCGAATGAATGAAGCGAGAAATAAGCGAAACAAAACCACACAACACATTCCACCCTCATTCCTCTTTTGTTTTCTTTTGTGGGCTTTGTTCACTCTTCTCTTCTCTTCGCTTCGTTCATGCTTGTAGGTCTCGAAGCACCACCCAGCATTTCTTAAATCCCCGCCTCCCTGTCGTCGTACCCACTGAGGTTAAGACGTGCCACTTCCCTGCCTCCATTCAGCACGTTGTCGTGCTTGTCAGTAGTGTTTGATATGTCAGCCTTTCGTGTAAAAGACATCACCAGCGAGTCTAAGACGTACCACTGCCCTGCCTCCAATCAGCATGTCGTCGTGCTTGTCGGTAGTGTTGGATACGTAGGCCTTTCGTGTCACAGACAGGACCAGCGAGTTTAGTTTAAGACTTGCCGCTTAATAATCCAAGCTGCGCCACTCTCCAAGGCATCCGCTGCAGTAGAAAGAACTCGCATGACCTGGGTCCGGGTGGAGGTTTACTGAGGTGTATAGTGGGGCGGTGGAGGCAAATGTGTCTTGAGAGTAGGAGCACACTCCGAAAGCGGGCGACATTTTGCACGTCATTACGGAAAGTCAGATGTGAAACCTCTGTCCAGGGACACATGCGTGAATGAAACGTCAAAAACAATGTCCCTGAATTCATCGGACACATCCGTGACCGTGTCCGGCTATTATAATCTTTCTCAGATCTGTACATTGACCTGACATTCCTTCGACCGCGGATTGTTCGCTGTACATATATTATATCCGTGGTCCATTCTTGTGGTGGCGGCAAGCTGATCACTTTCGTTATTGATAAATGAAATCAACGTGCACCAGCCAACCTGAGGGCCCAGCCCTCGACTTCCGTTCGAAACTGGCTTAGTCTGTCTAACTGTGCCTGAGAAACACGTTGATTGATGTCGTTGTCTTGCTGATACTCGTCCAAACCCAAGTACGCTGCACCCAAGCCTGCCTCCACGAGGTCCCCTTTGCTTTGTTCATTGAGTTTTCTTACGTGCTCGGAGAGGTTGCCGTACATTCTGTCAAGTACCCTGGCATACCAGTAGTTGCCCACGTCCGCATAGCGAGTTCCATCCGCACCGATGAATGCGTCTGATCCGTGGTGTATGTTGCAGAAGTTCTTTCGGACTGCTCCCATGCTTGCCAGGGACTTCCTTTCCTTCTTGCCATACTTGTACAACCACACATCTAGAAAGCTTGCGTCCCCTGCCACACCGACATTACGTGCCCACCATTCGGCGGCCTCCAGCTGGGTCCTTCTCTCGTTGTCTACAGTGATCGGACGCTGCAGTGGTAGCAGTGATGGGCCATGTCCATGACTTCCTGGTCCGTTTCTTGTGTGGGTGGTGTCCTCCGGCCGGTCGTCGTGGTCGTTCTGCTCGTGCACCGAAAAGCGCTTCGCCAGCTCCACCTGGGTTTGCCCAAGACAGTGAATGTCCTCCCAAATAATGAGTTTGTCGTAATGGAGCTCCTTGAAAGCGATTTCATGGCTCTTCTTCGTGTTCTCTGTATCCAGCTGCAGCTTTCCAAGGACGTCCGTGATCTCCTTTAAGCGCTCATTTGTCTGCTGCATCCCCTTCTCCATGCCCTGCAGTCGTTCTCTCAGAGCTGCTGCTTCAATTCGCTGTTGAAACAATTCCTCCTCCTCCTCCCTTGCCTCCGCCTCGGCCTTGGCCTTTCTCTTTCTTTGCTTTTTGGCGGCGATCTCGTCGAGGTCGTCCTGGTGCTTCTTGTACATGAACATGCCCACGAACATCAGAACCACCAAAATTAGGAATTCCACGAAGGTCACCATCACTAGGGGCGGGAGCTGCGTGGTCAAAGCTGCTACACTTGCTTGACTTGTCACCATCTTGCGTCACACAGACACAGGTTCAGATTCTGATCACGCAGACCACCACAATCTCTGATTATGCTCCGAGGCCATGACCTTCCGCTTTGAGGATCATCTTCGACTAAATGTCCTGCCAGACATGCTTGACACGTTTGCCCACCTGCCTAACTACAGCAGGCTGAGTTCCCGACACCCCTGTTCGGTGTCCAAGCTCCCCCCTGTTCGAGGTTCGGATTCCTGTGCGGGGGTATCAGGACTGCCTGAATCTTTGCCTCCTGACTTCCTAGTTGCCTTGCTGTCAACGAGTCTTAGGAAGTGCCACTTCCTGGCCTGCGGTCAGCATGTCGTGCTGGAGCTTGTGTTTGCTGGGAATATACGTAGGTGCCACCTCATTGATCGTGTTTGAGACATGAAGAGTTTGCGCGAAGTTCGCTGTTTCAGAAGTTGCTCTAACCAGCACTCTTTTTGACCTTGCCATTCTGTTTCCTGGCTCCGTTCTTGTGTCGCGCATTTTCCTTTGTTTGGAATGATGTTTTTAAGAAGCACGAAGTTTACGAAGTGCCACTTCCCATCCTCCAGTCAGCATGTTGTCGTGCTCGTCGGTCGTGCTGGCCGGTCGCTAGGAATACGTAGGCATTTCGTGTCAGAAACAGTACCACCGAGTTTAAAGCGTTCCACTGCCCTGCCTCCAGTCAGCATGTTGTCGTGCTTGTCCGTCGCGAGGAATACGTAGGCCTTTCGTGTTAGAGACATGTGACCGGCGAGTTTAGTTTAAGAAGTGCAGCTACCCAGAGCATGTCAAACTTCACATGACCGACATTTTGCACGAAACGGACAGACAGTCTGATCTTGAAGCTGACGTGCAGTCAGTACATAACAAGTGAAACCTCTGTCCAGGGACACATCCGTGGAAATAATCTGTGCCTTCAGAGCTGGTGTCTGTGTGAAAGCACTCTGAAACCGGACAAGTGGAACCTCTGTCCAGGGACACATCTGTGACATTGTCCATCCCATGCCTACTAAAGTATAAATTTATTATTATGACACTCCATGTCCTTATAAAGACTGTCCCTGAATCCGTTGTCGCTCATCCGTGACAGTTTCCTCTACTTCTTTATGTGAACTTCTCAGATCTATGTAACGGCAGTAATACATACCAGTCACTGCGGCAACACCACTCACCGGAGGCCTGTCACGGCCGGTCTGTAGATCAGGCAGACGCCCAGGTCTAATGCTTCGTTGCTTCCTAAATCCATCACCGCGCGACCTCGAATCAGACCGTTGGTCCGCAGCAGCGATAATTTCTGAGAAAACGGCCCACGAGCAGAATAAAGTCTTCCCAATGATAGCCCGGGTACGGTTGCTGGGCCAGGAATCATATCCTTCCAGTCGCAGGTCCTGTCGTGATCACAATAACCATACTGACCAGCATGCCTATGTCGACACGAAAGTATTTGCATGCCGACACAAAGCAATTCAAGCGATCCTCAATGTCACGTGCTCTTCGCAAACGTCTGATAATCGGAGGTGTTTGCGTGGCGTTCTCGTTGCCGGGCAGCTCCTGCTCGCTGTCCGTGTTGTCCGTGTTGTCCGTGTTGTCCTCTTCGCCTTCAGGTGCCTGCGCATGTAGTACAGCTTGCTTCTCAGCAGAACCCTTCTTTTTTCGCCATGCTTTGCCAGCCACTTTGACCACTTTGACCCGATCGCTGCTTGCCCTTCTTTGCTTTCATCGCTTTCATTGCCCTCACATTGCCGTCGTTGTGTTGGACCTTGGCCGCCTTCATTGCTTTCATGGCTTTCATTGCCCTCGTGTTGCCATCCTGCTTGGCGGCCTTCTTGGCCTTCATGGCCTTCATGGCCTTCATGGCTTTCATGGCTTTCATCTACTATGTAGGTAAGCTCTGCAGTTGATGCCTTGAACCTGTGTCTGCGCCACAGGGTGTAGGTGCACTCGCCGGGCGCACATGTCAAACAGGCACTTATTGGTCTCACTGAATTTCGTTAATAATCCTAGTAAAGTTACTACACTGTTTGATATTATTCTGCTTGCGTTACGCATGCGCACGCCGGCCGTGCAAGTATATTTACAAATTCGATAATATTATTCTGCTTGCGACATGAATTTACGGATGTGTGCGCAGCGGGTCCTGCAGGCATACGCGCGACGGGCGCGCAGGAGTACGCGTGGCGGGCGGTAACCTGACGCAAAACCATAAATACCGAGTATTTCTTTTCGTCGGGAGGGCAGCTGTACATGTGAGTTGAATGCTTCATTGAAATGAACATTCAATTCATTCAATAGCATAATAATCATAATAATAATGCTTGCGACGGCGCGCGCCGAGTGCGCGCGCCCGGCGCGCGCCCGGCACGCGTCCGGCGCGCGCCGGGCACACAGGTGTATACGTAGCAAGTGTACGCGTGTAGTATATTTGCACTATTCCATAATATTCTGCTTGCAACGGTGCGCGCCGGGCATGCTATCGGGGACAAGGCGCGCCGGCAAGTGGCGCGCGCAGCCGGGGCGGGGCCGGCACTGCGCGCGCCCGGCGCGCGACCGGCACGCGGCCGGCGCGGCGCCGGGGTCAAAGGTGTATGTAAGTAGCAAGGTGTAAGACGTGTAGTTAGATTGCACTAGGTATCTCATTAATATCTGCTTGCACCGGTGGCGCCGGGCGGCCGCGCGCGCCCGGCGCGCGCCCGGCGCGCGCGCCGGGCGCCGGGCGCGCGCGCCGGGCGCGCGCGCTGGGCGCGCGGGCGGGCGCGTGCCGCACGTACAGGCGTACGCGCGAAGTGTAAGCGTGTACTATACTATATTTACACTATTCCATAATATTATGCTTGCAACAGAATTTACACATGTGCGCGCAGCGGGTTGCGACGGGCGCGCAGGGATGACATGTGGCGGTCGTTTATTACCACCCAAAACCAAATATACCCAGGGTGCGCGCGCCGGGTGTGCAGCGGGCGCGCGCCGGGCTCGCAGCGGGTGCACGCCGGGCGTGCCGGACGTGATAATACAATTCTTTAGTCTGTTTGCAACGTGCACAGGTCTGCGCGCCGGGAGTTGAGGCGAACGCGCTCCGGGAGTTGAGGCGTACGCGTGCCGGGCGCGCAATCTTGTAGTGGTACCGGCCGGATGTTTAGGGTTTAGGGTTTATGCAAACATGAGCAGCCGGACGAGCCTCCAAACACAATGTCGATCTTGCCAGCGAATTTGGCATGAAGAAGGCTTGACCTCAGGTCGACGAGTTCAGGGTTTAGGTCCAGCAATTAGTAAGGCACGTCAAGCAATTTGTTAAGCAACTGAGACGTTTTTTCTCGCCATTCCTGGTTTATTGTGAGACTGTGTATCCGTACATCAGTCCCTTTTTAAGTTTTTTGTGAGACTGCTTATACGTACAGTCCGTCTATACGTTGAGGACTCTTCCATGCCTGCGAAGCAGAAACCAAAGCTGATCTCTGTACGTGTCCCGCATGCCCAGCAAAACCATTGACAGGAACCTCACAGCGAACAGTGGACGGATGACCTCGCAGTATTGAACTGCCATCCGTCTAGCATCCGTCACTGGAATCCGTTCAAACTCAAACGAGTTGGCCAGAATGCCCTCGCAAAGCCTTTCCATGGTTCCTCGATCAGGCAAATCCCAATCCCAGCCGGGAGGCTGCTCAACCAAGCCCCGCAATCTCTCTGCATCTACCGGGTTCACTTCCATTCGCAACTTTCCTTGGAGTACGTCGCATTGTCGAACCATGCGTACTTTCTGCATTGTTGGAATCCGTTCCTGTAAACCTGCTTCCACAATATCACCTGCAGAGGATCCGCGTCTGTTGTGCTTGGTTTGGAAGTGCTGTAGCAAACTTCGTAGTTGCCGATCGCTCAAAAAAGCCCGCTCCATTTGCCATCCCATTGACAAGTTCATCATGACACATCCCAGCACCAGGTCGGTGCAGATTCGCTGGAATTCTTCTCTCGTAAACATGTTTCTTTCCATGTCCGTAGTGGCATCGGCCGCGGAACCATCGCTATCATCCGAATGATAAGGAGTCGTTCGATCGTCATCGTCACTTCCTTCAGGTCCATGAAGCCTGCCAAAATCCGTTCGATCCATTGCTGCACTTCCGTGGCAGTACGTCGAACTGGGGCACTTCTTTCCTAGTCGTGTCTTTGACGATCTGCGTGTATGCGCATGTCAATAATACTGCCTTGTTTGCATGAGGACAATCGCCTCAGTCGGAGTACACTCGCTCAGACAAAAACGGTTCGATCGCGTTGAATCTTGAGCTGAAAAGCTGCTGCAGTTCAACATGTTGAGCTTGGAAGCAACCCATGGTGCAGCCGTCAAGTCTTGGAAGGCCGTGTGGCTTAGGCCGGGGCTCTTCGAGGATCTCGATGCGCAGACTGTCTCAGCCTGGCCGCCGACAGACTGAAAGTGAGCAGAGGGATACTGATGCCATGCATGACTTTCCTTCTCTTCCTTCCCTTCCCGCCTCCCTCACATCACTCCTTGCTGCCTGCTCATTCCTCGCATCTACAGTCACACCCTCATCTTGATCATTCCTTCTTCCTTCCCTGCTTCCTTCCTTCCTTGCTTCCTTCCTTGCTTCGTTAATTATTTTCGCTGTGTCTCTCTCTCTCTCCCTCTCTCTCTCTCTGCATCAGTCTTTGAGGGTCCGGCTCACCCCTGCTCGGGGTTCATCCTCACCCCTGTTCGCGGTTCATCCACACCCCTGCATGGGGTTCTCACGACCCCTGTTCGGGGTCCAGGCTCACCCCTTTTCGGGGTTCATCGGTACGCCCCTGTGCGGGGCTCTAACGACCCCTGTTCGGGGTCCAAGCTCACCCCTGTTCGGGGTTCATCCACACCCCTGCACGGGGTTCTCACGACCCCTGTTCGGGGTCCAGGCTCACCCCTTTTCGGGGTTCATCCCGCAGCCCTTTCGGCCTTGGTGCGGGTACGCCCCTGTACGGGGCTCCGACGACCCCTCTTCGGGGTCCAAGCTCACCCCTATTCGGGGTTCATCCCGCGGCCCATTCAGGCCTTGGCGCGGGTACGCCCCTGTACGGGGCTCCGAAGACCTTGATGTGGCCACCTGACATCCTGACAGGGCCTGCACGAATGCCTACAACTACTTTTGCCTGCTACCTTTTAGGGTTGAAGGTTAGTTTAGGGTTTCGGGTTTTGGATTTAGGGTTCAGGGTTTAGGGGTTAGGGGTTTAGGGGTTTTAAACCTCTTTCCTCATAATGCCTCCTTACCTACATGCCCGCCTACCTAGCTATCTATCTACCTACCTACCGACCTGGAAGCCTGCCGACGCACCTACACCTACAAGTACCTTCCCTCCTGCCTATCTACTTATCCATACCTACTTGCCTACCTAACTATACCTCTCTACCTACCTGTGTGCCCCTTCCTACCTGCAGCTTCTGGGCTTGAATGGGTGGGCGGGTTTGGGGGTTGGGGGGGTTTAGAGTTTAGGGTTCAGGGTTTAGGGCATGGGCTGGACGTTACGAAAGTTCAGATTCCCTTCATGTTTAATCATGAACATGCTAATTTTCAAGTTGTTCTGAATCGTACAAACAGCTGACTTTAGGGTTTCAGAACACAAAATCTCAAGCTTTTTGTTTCCGTTGAGCCACAAGAACACCAAGTTACATTTGTTTGGTTTGTTCGGCATAAACGTATTTTCATTTTTTTGGCAACTTTAATTTCCATGTGAACTACAAAACTTGGGACAGGCAATTATATCAGTAGGGCTTTGATTTTTCGATGTATATGTTTCACATTTCGATCAAACCAAGTTTCAGGCATTGATTTTTCTATCGAGCCACAAGCACACATCTTTTTATACATGTCCAGCATCTCGCTTCTTCCATATAGAGCGACAAGAACACAGTTTTTCAGGTATGCATCTCCATTTGGAAGAGACCAAGTTTTCAGGTCTTGTTTTCCATTGAGCCGCAAGAACACAAGTTTTCACATGTCCAGCATGTCTTCCATTGAGCCACAAGAACACATGTCTTGCTACATTCCATGTCACATCAACATCATAAGTCCTAGGACAAGAACACACTAAGTCCTAGGACCCGGTTCCATAATGGAAAGGACCCGGTTAGCCCCGGACTGGCATAGATGACGATGCCGATGCCGTTGCCTCGTCCGTCCTTGCCCTCTTTGGTCCGTGGCTTGGAGTGGCACGAGGTTCTGTGGCGGAGTCCCGCGCTTGCCCCGGCGTCCTTCCATGTTCAGGGTGCACGATTCCTTCCGGTTCGAGATTGCTTGCCGTAGGCATCGCAACTCTCCCCGACGCGTATACCCAGTTAGGATGCCGTTGAAGATTGGGCGGAAATAGGCCATCATCTTGCATCAGCGGACTCGGTGCTCTCATCTGTTGGAATTCAGCTTCCCATATGCCCAAGGTGTCACGTTTGGTAGCGCAGTCAGCCACGTATCCAGATTCGACTCCGCATTGGTTCCAGGCGTAGCCACGGAACGTCTCCGGCAACTGGAATCCGTTCTTGTCTTGAGCTGCACATACTGCCTCCACATGGTGCTTGAGAAAGGCATACGTGGTATAGTCGGAATCGGGGAGCACCTCAGTAGTCCATCGGTAATGCGGGAGCCCACTGTGTGGATCTACCCACGACACATAGGAATGAAGCACGTAGAGACATATGCTGAATGCCTGGAGCGAATTCATCGCAAAGGCGAGCGGATGTCCCATGCCCTGAGGCATTGTGCGCATCATCGAAGCCAGCTGGTGGACATTGATCGGCGAAGCGCCGTCGCTGCTCGCTGCACATTCTTGGTTGTAGGTTCGAAGCCCATATCCAGTATGCTTTGCGAACATGTACATCAGCTTGCACACCCTACGTAACGTAGGCTCTCCCAACAAGTCGGATTGGTCGGGTGCCCTGCCTGACATAGGCAACTTGTGGTGGTAGTCCTGGTTCACCGTATACCACTGCTGAATTCTTGTATCTGTCACGGCCTGGTAAGGCGTCTCCACGGAGTTGATGAGGACGGCGAGATTGTAGTAAACATCCGCGTTGACAATGTTCCTGGTCGCGGTGTTCAAATCGAACCGAACTTGTTGCCTTTCTTGTTCCAGTTCAACCACAGCCAGCTTTGCATCATCACGGATCACTTCCTCATCCACCATAAACCTTGTGATGGCATGGAACTTCCCTCCGTAATCAGCAACAACGTGCTTGAGGCCTCCACCAAATTTGATGACCATGGCGAGGATCTCCCCATAGGGTTTGTTCATGTACTCCTCCGGGGCGGCAAATAAGCAAGCCTTGAGGATCTCTCGAACTCGAATGGACAGGTCCCCTCCTGACGACAGATTTGCGCAAGTGAATAGCAAGACCAGCGGTGGTGCTTTGAATGCTGCCCACGTGCGGATGAGATCATTGTCGACCACTTTGTCTTTCGTAATCTTTGGCGGGAGCGGTACGCTCTGCGACGAATCCTCAGAGTACATCTGCAGAAACGTGTGGAACTTCATGAACGTCCGCATCATCCCACCAGGTGGGAAAACTTCTTCATGGGCCACTCCTTCGAAGGACAGTTCATAGGCATTGTAGCTTTCTTCCATGGCTCGGGACCCGGTCCTTCCTCCGTGGGAGAGAAGTACCTACCCCTATACGACTTCACGGTTCCAGGTACTCTGTAAGAGAGACCTTAGTTGTTCCTTAGTCGGGGCTGTCTAGTAGCCCCTCCATCAGCGTTTACACACTGACGTTGCTGCCATGCAATGTCCTCAGATTCATGTGCGTCACGACTGAGACTAGCATGAGCTCGAACAAGGCTGCGAACATTCTTCGCAATTGACCGCCATGACACCTCAATGCACTGCGACAAGCTGTTCCCCGTTTCATGGTCCAAGCAACCAGATGATTTCACCATCAAACGATCCGCCTCAGGCATGTTAGAGAACATGATCCTGCGTCCACCACCATCGCCACCAGCACCAACATGATCATCAACCTTAACCTTTGTCACCTTGCCACTTGAAACAAGAGCATGCAACTCTGGCCAAGACCAACATGAACATGAAGAAGGCATGTCAAGCGAAAAATAGACGTCGGAAAATTCCGCACACTTCTTCAGCAGGCGTTTGAGAGATTTCAAGACACTTCTGAAAACTTTGTACTTCCCACCGGAACGCTTCTCACCCCCCACGCAAGCCCCTTCGCTACCTCCAGGACTGGCACCTGATCGCAAAAGCGATGCCACGAACAGCACAGGTGTGCGCAGGTCATTCCGGCACGACTTCTTCATTGCACCGACAAGGCTATCCTCGTCGGCATTGGAGCCAATCAGCTCTTTACATGTAATGCGAGCGCATCCCTTAGTGGACTTGGACACGGCGTAGCCATTGCCCATGCCACAAAGGTCAACAATTATGCGGTCAGGCTTTCGTCCTTCAGCCTTCGACGGCATTGCAACCAATTTCCCGTCGCCCGTTGCCTGAAATTTCAAGGTCTTAAGCAATCTCCTGGAAATTTGGCTGGTTAACTCGCAATTATCAGATCGATCCTTAGCGTCCGCATCAGTCATGTGCACATGTTTGGCTGAGCACATGTCAGACGACTTAGGATGCAACGCGACGTTTGCGGCAAAGTACTCCCATTCATCCCTGCAGTAGCCGAGCTCAACGGCGGTTCCGGGAGATACAGGATCTCGGAAGATATAACGTTGCCCGTGAGTACATCCTTGGATCTTGATGCTCTTCCACACGGCGTCTTCCTGAAGTCCCTTGTACTGCTTGGTTTCTTGAACTTGTACGCGAGGAGGCACCTCAATGATGACTTGGTTTCCCCACGATGCCGCTCTGCGCGCAATTCTTTGGACGACCTCCCCCCATGGGTAGTCCGTCCGCAATTTGGCCCTTTCAGGGTTGTTGGCGATTTTCCGACTCAGCCACGAATTCTTGCCTAACACCCCTGCACCGACGAAGATCACGGAGTTAGGGTTGTTTTTCCTTGCTTCCACCACATCAAAGAGGTAGGCACACATGGCGTCGTCAACTTCTCGCCCCATACTCAGAACATTCACTTGCATCCCAGGGTCGTAGTGAGAATCGGGAGCATGCTGCGCAATGCAGTCCTTGCCAGGAGCATACTCATTCCACCAGTTCTCCTCATCGACTCCTACCAATGTCCACACCGTCACTGCCTTTGGAGCATCTTTGATAGTGATACGGTATTTCCAACGGCTGTAAGGATTTTTGTAAGTATGGACCAACCCTCCGTCGTGGTCGAGGAATTGGATCACCAGGCCCTCCTTGGGTTTGTTTTCGGCGAAATCAACCACGTGAAGCACAATTGCTCCATCATACCCTTGATATTCCCTTTTCTGTTCGGCCGCATCATGCCATACATCCTCGTACACTGACGACCATTGGTCATAGCCGAATTGGGAGGCTTGACTTTTGGACAGGCCGTTGAAACAAAGAGGTAATGTAAAGCCCTGGTACCCCCCATGGATGGCACGCGCCAGTGTGACAACCACCGCACGCCATTTGGCGGGCAGGGCGCGCACATAAGACTGGCCCAACGGCGGGGCAGGAGGAGGCAGAAACGGCGGCGCAAGGACTTCCGAAATAGCGGCCGGGCGCAAATGTCCCCGTACCGGATGGTACTGAAACACAGCACGCTCCACATAGCGGTCGAACTTGCCCGGTTGATCAAGGATAGCAGCACGGTCCTCCATTTGGTGCCACTGCCCTTCACGAAGAATCCAGGTCGACCGAAGGTAGCGACCAGGCGGCAACGCGGAAGGCGGCCCCCGCAGCATGCGCGGGAACTTGACAACCAGGATGGGGTCCACACTGTCGTGTTCTTGCAAGCCTTCCTTACTGGACAAACCAGCGCGATACAACACCTGAGGGAGGATCGGCGTCTGCGTGTAAGGAAAACAGGGCACTTCGCTCTTGAACGAGTAGTGCTGTTGACCCTTCTCATCCGTGCTCTGGGTATGAGTAGGGCGCATCAGATCCATAATCTCTTGGGAGCCGATGAGGGCCGGCGGAAAAATGTTGATGAGTTGACACGCATGTGTCCAGGATACGGAATCCTTGAACGATTTGGTGTGTATGTCCGCCGACATCTTGGCAGTGACCTCATAAGCAAGAGAAACGTAACCCTCCTGAAAGATAGAGTGCATCCAGCCAATGCAGATGCCGTGGGTACGCTCCAAATGACGCATTGTCGGATTCTTGCCCGTGCGAATCACCCCGATCATGGTCTGGTTGTCGTCATAGAAGACGAAGTTGGGGTCTTGACCTCCAAGCTGCTGCCACAACGTGATAGCAGGCAATCCAAGACGTGACATGGCAAAGTCGGCCGCGACAATCTCGGCCTCAGGTGTGGAGTGACTCAAGCACCCCTGCCTTTTGCTAAGTCCCGCCAAGGGAAATCTTGTGTGAGAACCTTGAATGTGCAAGTGAGCACCGGAGGTAGATTTCAAACTTTCTCCACAACCTGCATAGTCCGCATCTGCAAACAGCCCGATGGACGAGTCCTCCAAGGAGTTCCCGACCCATCCAATCATCATGTGATGTTTGGACTGGTGCACATAGGCCATGAGATGATGAAGAAGAGCATCCTCCTTCTTGGTCCATTTCGTGATCTTGCGTGCGAGGTTGTTGATGCTTCGCAGAAGATCAAAGCGGCAAATGCGCGCGGCATAAAGCAACTTCATGAGAATGCTCGCTGCCTGCGGGGCAAGTGCACCGCGATTAGCCTCGTTGACTTCCTCTTCCTCTGGCGCCTGGGGAATAGGTGGAGGCGGAACAAGCCGACCATCCTTATCAACAGGCATGGTGTGTCCACACCACGTGCATCGATGGCTTTTACCTGACTGTGCCGGAGCGCGAGCTGGGTGATTCTTAGTCTCCTCAGCCGGACTCGGCGATGGTACCGTCTTGAATTTTGTCGGATCGAACCCAGTCACGTCGCAGTACTTCTTGACTGTCATGTCCAGGTACGTCTCCATGTCGTAGGTAACGGTCTGCACCTTCGTTTTGTCATGCAACGTTGCCTCGCCCTTGGAGATGCGACAACCTAGATACAAACCTAGTGGCGTTTCTTCTTCTAATCGAAGTTCTCGGCGCAGCATGTCCCAACCCTTAGGCAGATTCTCTTTGGGCCCTGCCATCTTGAGATCATCCACGTAGATGACAAGTAAGAGCTTCATCTGCGGGTGGAAATACAATGATGGCCATTCGTCGCCAATCGGCTTGAATCCTACTTTCTGTACCGCGGTATGGCAATGTTGTTCCCACATGGTTCCTGCATCAGGATGTCCATATAGAGCTTTGATCAAGCGACATACAGGTCTACGGAATTTATGCCGTTTCGCAGATGGATGCCAGGCTTCATCAGGCAGTTCAACCCAACATGGAGTGCCCGATAACCTCGCCTGAATGTAGGCTTGGATAGCATCCGCCATCTGGACATCGTTGCCAGGGAGACATCCGTAGTAATCTGCCCACCGTGAGGCGTCAAACGTGGCCGGGGAATTCCCCAAATCCTGAAACAACGCGGCTTCCATATTTTGATCTTTGACCTGATCACCGAGTAGTACGCCTCGCCCTTTGAACTTCCTGGCAGGATCGTCCTCTTTGAGCTGATAGTTCTTCTCATATATCAGTCCATGTACTCGCGCCATATGTACCTTCTCACCTTTCTTCTTTGCCTCGGCGACGACGTCGTCATATTCACGCGTAGTTGAGAAATCAAACACCTCTTGATCCCACAATCCCTTCCATTCTTTCATGAAAGCTTCCATGGCCTTGGGGTTGTTGACCATCTCTTTGCGTGTGACGGGTCGAGTGACCATGGCATTGAAGCATGATCCTCCTGCGTGATTCTTTTCCCGATGTACGTTTCTGTGAGAAGTCGTACACGGCATAGATGGAATCCAGTTATCATCCATGACCATATGTGCCGGAACGGCCGGCACGACATCTGCCAAGAATTGTTCTTGCGTGTATTGATCCACATAGGACTGTGCCCAGGACCACCCATCGTCGTCGTCAATGGACACGTTAAGTTGCAGATCAATTTCTTCACATGGAACAATCTTGGGAAAGATCATGTTGTCCAAAACCTTGGTGACTATCTTCTTTCCTATCGCGGCTTTCTTCCGGTCCTTCTTGGCAACTCGAGCTTTGTCTCGCTTTTCTTTCTTGTACGCTGCCTTCTTCTCTGCTTCACTCATTTTCTTCCATGCTTCCGGAGAATAGGAATGGATAGGTCGCCGTGTAGGAAGAGTTCGTCGACCGTCGCTTCGGATCTTGTACGGAACTCCCCTTTTATCGATCTTGCAGGCTTCACCATCATCAGTGAGATATACAATGCCGTCCCCTTTCTTTCCTGTACTCCAATGCTCGATCTCCTCAGGAGCCAACTTCTTTTCTTTCAAGATCTTGATGATCTCTCCAGGTTCTTCGATGTCTCCTTCAGGGATGAGTCTACCGGTTGGACCGACTTCGCGGAGCGATCGCCGATCTTCCCCAGTAACCTTTGGTTCAGAAGGAGGCGGTGCTGCACGTAGACCTAGCTCTTCGTCTAGTTCGTCGAGTCTTTTGTCTCCTATAGCATCAATGGCTTCATGTTCTGCTGACTTGAAGACTTCACCAGACGGCTCCGTCTCAATGTCAGATGGATCTATGTCCTGCAAATCAGGGTCTTCTCCGGGATCCGGTGGAGGAAGTAGACCGTCTTGATCATCATCATCCCCGTTGCCACCATTTCCTCCAGGCGGACCGTCATCCCCGTCATCGACGTCTTTTATCTCCTTGCCAGCGAGGTCAACATTGTCCCTGAGTCCCTCAATGGTTGAGTTCATCCTTTCGTACTCAGCTTTCAGGGGAAATGTTATCTCCTCTGGGAAGTAGATAACCTCTGTCTCGTACGGTCTCATCAACTTCCTGGGAACAGATGCGTCCATCGACAAGTTCGCATTGGCAAACTCCTTCATATCCCATACGCGATACTTCTTGGACCATCCTTGACCAGCGGTGATGATGTATCCGGCGAAAATGCCTGGGATCCCCTTTGGATCGAACTTGTTGCCATATGTCTTCGGTCTTGTATCCGTCGGCTTGAAGAAGACTTTAGCCCCAAATGGTATGGCTTTTCCCTCGAAGTCCTTTCCAGTCATTCGTTTCCATGCTGAATCACCATCGCCCTCCACATCTTCAATGTTTAGATTCTGCATCACGCAATTCAGCGCAAAGGACCAGTATTGGGCGGGTAATCCGGCGTGTAGCATGGATGCGGCGACCGTATTGATCACTTCTTGATTTGATCGTTCAGCGAGTGAGTTGTTACTGGGTTTCCCTGGAAGGGAATGATCGATCACGATCTTCAACTGCGCCATGGCTGAATCGAACTCTGGTGCTTCATCACTGTACGCCATATGAATCTTGCGTCTCCCCATTAAGCGTCTGATGGCCATGACAACCTCGTCAGTATTCCTTGAGGCCGTGGGAATCGCTGCGATCATTTTGGTGGCGATGTCTCTGATGACCAGAACTTCACGTGCTCCGTCATCGAGCCCGATGCCTGCTTCGGCGGCTTTGCGCATGTCGAGGAAGTCGAACGTTACGAGATCCCCCCAGTGTTTGATCACACGTTGAAATGCACCTCGTTGTGTTCGCAAGTGCTTCATCTTCGCGCGTATGCACGATTCGCAATATGGATTGCGGTAGCGATGAGTGCATAGATGTGCCAACGTCTTGGCTTCGGCTTTCAGTGTTCCGACTCTGGCCTTGCGGCTCGGCGCACCGTCGCCTTCCACATCAATGATCACCTCATCGTCACCGTCCAGTAGAACTTCACCCACTCCTGCTCCTTCATCGTCCGGCGGTCGTCCTGCCTCGGACTCTGGTACTTCTTCTATAGGAGATTCATGGGGTTCAGGGTCAGGAGGTCGTTCATGAGCGTCACCTTCTTCTTCTGCTTCAACTTCGCTCGGTGCAGCTTCGGCAGGCAGCTGCGACATTGACGTCAACATCACCCGCGGTTAGCACACCCTTGAAGATGTCGGTGATTGCTTTGGCCTCCGGATCATCATGAACCAGTGACTTGGAGCTCCCGGCACGAATGTACGGAATGTCACCGTTCACGAACAGAGATATTCTCTTGCCCTGCGGGTTGATCATGAATGGTTCCCTTCCGGGTGGCCACACAAACCCGTAACTGAAGTTCATGCATCTCTTACCTATGGAAAGCACCGACGGTGTGTCATCCAACACATAAGCGTTGATCGGTTCCTCGAACGACTCAGTCTGGAAGTTCGACACAAGATCGGTATCGGTGATTCCATTTGCGGTCTGGAATGATATGGGCTCTGGAGTCACGAGTGTCTCGAGACTGTGCTTCTCGATCTTCTTCTGAGATATGAGGTCATGGCCACATCCAGTGTCCATGAGAAACTTGATCTTCTTCTTGAGGATGACTGGTTGAACCATGCATTTGAACACGCCCTGATTGATGATCCGCTTGCTGTGCGCAGCATCGAGTTCACGCTCAACGATGGAATCCTCACCGTCGTAGAAGGAAACCTCTTCCACCCGAGACGTTCCTGGGATCCGTACGAATGAAACTCGATCTCCGCATTGATCATCATCGTCGTCAACCATGTCTCTCATGATCTGTGCCCTCAATCTCGCTTTGTGCTTGGCGAATTCCAAAGTCACGGCGCGATCCTCATCGTTGACAATTGCTTCCATGTCGACGTACTTTCTAGGACACGAAGAGGTGAACTTCACGTCGTCAGCGAATGTCACGTTGCGCTTGATCTCTTTTCGGGTCGACGTAGTCGGTCCCGAGGATTCGTCGTCGGTTGAACAATCCGAGTCAGCGTCGCTGTCAGCGGATGAACAATCTGACTCTTCCTCATCTTGTCTTGAAGATCGCTTCCATATAGCCGGGGCTGATGGATTCCACCTTCGGCACAATCTAATGGCGGGTGCCGCAGGGAGTGCCTTGGCCTTAGCATTCGGTTTCGCTGGAGCTGCCTTCGCTTCGGATTTGGCTTTGGCTTTCGCCTTTGGCCGGAGCTGGGGTAGCTGCGGCCTCATGCTTGAAAGGACAATTCTCTCTTGAGCACGAGCCTGTGTTCTTGAAAGAGTAGCATATCCTATTTCCTCCTCCTCCAGATGGACTTGGAGTTCTCGTCCTCGGCGTAAAGGGTCGCTCTGGAGTCTTCTTCGAGTGACTGAATGGGCACTTGTCACCATTTCGACACCCTGCATCTGTGAAATGGAACTTGCAGCGGATTTGCTTCTTGCTCTTGTCGCCTCTGTTGTCCGCCGACTCACTCCTCGTCTTCTTCTTGGGCTTTGGCTTGGTCTTCGCATGACTCTTCGCCTTGCTCTGAGGTAGTACAGGTGTTGCTTTATCCGGCTTGGTAGGCGAAGCTTTGACCTTTGCGGATGGAGCTGCATTAGGCGTTGGTTTCTCAGGTACCTTGGCCGGCGCAGCGAGCAAATCCTTGCCCTCAAGCATCTGGCGCAAACCAATTTGGGTCTGAGTGAGATTTGATTGTTCTCGTCTCCGCATGATGGTACGATCGATGATCTTCATCAGATTGTCGTACGATCGGTCTTCGTGGTTGTAGGGCAAGTGGTCATAGTGCATGCCCAAATCCATCTTCATTGCGGGCGAGTCCTTGATCTTGCTGTGCAAGCAATCACGGAGAGCTGTCTTGGATGGTATGTCTTCTGGTCTCATCCGTCCAAGAACTTCCAACCATGTCTGCTTGAACGTATGAAGTTTGTTGTCGCCTTGGTACTGGAGCTTCACCAAGTACTCGAGAGTGATGATCATGTCGAGACGGTCATGCGTTCGAAAACTTTCATACATCATCGCAATGATTTGTCGTCCTTTGATGATCTTCCCTTCGGGCCTGCTGATGTAATCGTTGGCCTTCCGGTTCACCTCCAGGTACAGATCAGCGGATTTGTCACCACCAGCGCGTAGCATTGCGACCATGGCGACCCCCAATTTGACGTCTATGCTCTTGAACTTCTTGTGTCCTGAATCGTTCAGTGCTTCGACATCAGGGAATGGATTGAACGCTGGTGCCAGCCACAACATCCAGTCCTCATGATTTGGGTCGGCTGACGCTCCTAGGACATTCGCCGTGCATACTGACCGCCAATTGTTCAAGTGAGTGAGCACGGGCCATGGAGGGACGGTCACTTTATCGGCCTCTCTCCTGGAAATTCTCACCTCCGTGACCTCAGGATCTGCGTCTCCGTCAGGATCACGCGCATGAGGGTCAGGATCCGGTTCAGGTTTGCCTGCACCGTTCTTCTTCTTGTCATCATCGTCATCATCAGGCGAATCTGGAGGGTCATACCCTGTGCCGGCACCTTCATCTTGCTCTCCCTCTTCGTTCTCATCGCCAGCTTCATCACCGTCATCGTCTCCATTGTCTTCCTGCATCGTTTCAGCGAATAATCTCCACTCATCACGATCAGCTCGGAGACGTTGTTCGGCTTTCTGGGCCTTGAGTACTTCGCTTCGCAGATCAGCAATCTTCTCTTCGTACTGTTCCGCGACCTCTTTCTCGATCTGACGTCTCCTTGCCTCATGGATGGAAGCATCGTAGGTGACAGGGGTAGCCTTTGGGGCACCATTGGGGTCGTTGCCCCTCATAGATGCGATAATGCCGTCGATACCAACAGGTCTTGAAGAGCTGGCAGATGCTGTGGACTTCGATCCCAACATCCCGCGATCCTCCAAGAGTTCACGTAGCTGTCGGTCACGTACGGCTGCCGCATCACTTTGTCCATGAAATCCGCTTGGTATGCCAAACAGAGTGGCTGCACTGGGCGTGGAACGCGCATGTGCTGGACTGCTAATGCCTGGCACGTGGTGCTCGGGCATTGCATCCGCCACGATTGGCGTTGCTTAGGATTTATTTACCTCACCTTTGATGTTGCCAGTGAAGAAGTTTCCACCGGTAAATGGGATGCCATCCATCGCAAGGTTCTTGTCCTTGTCCGATTCTGAGAATGCGAACTTCTCTTTGGCGACTGGACTAATTTGACTTGGGGACCGTATTTCAGGGGATCGCACCTCACCTCCTACGGAAAATGCAGGCACTACTTCCTTTCCTACGTGCTCCCAGCCAGACTCAGTAGTCCTCGAAGACATGGGCATGCTCGAAGGCCGTGTCACTCCGCCATGGTAGTTGGAGTTCCGTGCTGCCTCCAATTCGCTGCGTGTCCTCGCTTGAAGATCTTCTTGTGCTTTGAGCGTTTTCCTGAGTTCTCTCAGCTCGTCGTGCAAGGTGGGCAATGCGCGCCATGCATGATCCTCATTCTGATGGAGTCGGTCCTCTGCATCTTGCATCCTCCTCACAGCCATTTTGCGGTACTCTTCCTCCTCACCAAGACGTTCGCGAAGCCGAAGTCGCTCTTGATCAATGGCTGCGCTGTTTCCAGCTAGCCCTTGAATCTCGTTTATGGCTCGCAACTCCTGATTCCTGACCAGGTGGAATCGTTCCTGCATCGCTTGCAAGGCTTGTTCCGAACTCGCTGTGTTCGACCGGAGGAACAAGTTCTCTCTGGCTTGTTCATGAAGTTCATGAGTCAGATGCTCATACTCACGTGCCATAAGCTCACCATCGCCCTGCGCTCTTGCCTCCAACTGCACAAAGTTAGTGGCTGCTTCCGTGCGAAACACATGTAGCTGTTGAGCCAGTTCCTCGGCAACGGCGTGTGCTTGACGTTGTTGAGCAGAGTTCTGTTCATCCATGCGAAACAAAGCTGTTTCATAGTCTCGCTTCATCTCCTGATTGACATTGTTGATGTGCCTCATGGCTAAGCATGCATGGTCACGTTGTCGTTCCAATTCTTCGATGCGAATCCCAGATCCTTCATCTTCTTGCTGCATCTCCTTGATCTTCTCCATCAGGGTCTGGACAACACCTTCGTACTCCTGCACCTGACTTCGATAGTACATCTGCTGTGCAAGATTCGATGCTTCAAACTGTTGCGGAATTGTCAGTCCCTGGTAGGCATTCGGACCATCGGCTATGGCTGGTGTAGTCACCGACGAAGCGTCACCCCGTGCAGGGATCGTGTCCAGAGTCATATCCAGATCGTCAGCTTCGCGTGGTTGATTGGTAACCATTCGATTCCATGTCATGGACTTGTCACGTCCACGAGTGGCCGAAGTCCTTGATCGTGCTGAAGAGCTTCTTGAAGACGATGGTCGCGGCTTCTTTTCCAAAGTCTTCACTCCCTTGTCCTTTGCCCTCGACGGGGTCCGAGGTGCCTGAAAACCAGACGCTTCGGATCGTCGTTCTGGAGCCTTGCTCGTCCTCGAACCTGTGGATGTTGGACGCGAAGGCGTGGATGCTCTTGGTAGACTCTTTGCTTTCGCTTTGGGAACTGCCTTTGCAATGGCAAGCGCAGAAGATTGACCTTTGTCATCTTCCGTGGAGCTATCAACGGATTGCACCACTGTGTCATCAGCTGTTGACTCACCAACGGCTGGCGCTGCCACATCGGCACCGAAAGTCATTGTCGTATCTTGACTTGATCCCGAGTTCATTGTGGTCGTAGTAGATCAAGTAGTCTTTGCTGCAGAAAGGCAGAGCCGCGTACGGCTGATAACCTGCGTGGGGATTTGATCCTGGTAATGTTCTCTGTCGCTCACCCCACAAAGAGCTGTATTGACTGTTGGCGTGGTTGCCTTTTACAGACTGGATCACCGTTACTTCCACTTCCACACGCGCACTCCTATGCAGGCAGATCCAACGTTCGCTCGTTTTGCACACTCACGGCCGGCGGTGGATCGTCTGTGCACGGGATAGCTCTGTCCACTCGGAGAATCACAGAAGAAATAGCACTTTAGCTATGGGCAATGCTTTCTAGAGCTTGTGCTCATTCTTGAGCCAAACGTTGCATGGGCGGTCATACTGAAAGGATGGATAGGCATTGCGGTGTGCGTAGCACTACCACAAGCCTACTCCTAGAGACGAGGGACGCGTGGCGTGCCCCCTTCCCTTGCACTTTACACGGTCTTGCTCACAGCTCTTATAGTGACACCTTGGAACTTGACAAGGCATCGCAGTCCGTTCGCATATATATATATATATAGAAGTATTATATATAACATTTTTAATAGTACTGATTTTAAAGCCTGCAGATGAAGTCGCCCTCGTGTCCGTAGTCGACGTGTCGTCCTGCACCGGGATTACGATAATAATAATTAATTACTATAAAATATATACAATATTATCAAAAACCCGCACTAATGATAATTATAATACATATTAAATACATTATAATATATATATATATATATATAGCAAGTTCAGGGTCTGGGCTTCTAGGGTTAAGCCTATATAGGTACGGTGTGGCGCCATGCCCATGTTTGTACATGTATATTAATTTAATATTTAAGGTCTGGGGGCCTGCGGGTTATCGTATATATTCATCTACAGTGGCCTGCTGGTCGATGTCCATTAGCAACTTCTTCGGTGTACAACTCGACTTGGGCTTCTTGAGGTCGGGGCTGCGAATTGGCGTGGATTTCGGAGTTGCCGCGGTCGGCTGTTTGTTGGGCGTAGGTGCTGACCGCTTCTGCTGGGGCGGATTCTGCACTGGTACAGGGCCTGCTGCCTGCTGGGGCGGAGTCACATTCTGCATCGGGTCATCAGCGGGGCTTGCCACATTCTGCTGGGGCGGAGTCACATCCTGCATCGGCTCGTCAGCGTGCCCTGCTGCCACATTCTGCTCGGAAGCCACATTCTGCACGGGAGCTGCCACATTCTGCACGGGGCCTGCTGCCACATTCTGCACGGGAGCTGCCACATTCTGCACGGGGCCTGCTGCCACATTCTGCACGGGAGCTGCCACATTCTGCACGGGGCCTGCTGCCACATTCTGCACGGGGCCTGCTGCCACATTCTGCACGGGGATCGCTGCCACATTCTGCATGGGGCCTGCTGCCACATTCTGCACGGGGATCGCTGACACATTCTGCACGGGGATCGCTGCCACATTCTGCACGGGGATCGCTGACACATTCTGCACGGGGATCGCTGCCACATTCTGCACCGGGATCGCTGCCACATTCTGCACGGGAGCCGTGTTCGGATCGGCTGCCACATTCTGCACGGGAGCCACATTCTGCACGGGGCCTGCTGCCACATTCTGCACAGGGCCTGCTGCCACATTCTGCACGGGAGCCACATTGTCATGGGGGCCTGCTGCCACATTCTCATCAGCTGCCACATTCGCTTGCGGCTCTGCTGCTGGCGCCATCTCCACATCCTCCAGCTGTGTCTCCGCCATAAGCACATCCTCCTCTGCGAAGCTTGCCACATTCTGCACCGCGGGGATCACTGCCACATTCTCCATGGGGCTTGCATTCTGCACCATGGGGATCGCTGGCACATTCTGCACCGTGGGGATCGCTGGCACATCCTGCACCGTGGGGATCGCTGGCACATTCTGCACCACGGGGATCGCTGCCACATTCTGTACCACGGGGCTCGCTGCCACATTCTGCGTGGGGATCGCTGCCACATTCTGCACGGGGCTCGCTGCCACATTCTGCACCACGGGGCTCGCTGCCACATTCTGCACGGGGATCGCTGGCACATTCTGCACGGGCTTGGCTGCCACATTCTGCACCGGGATCGCCGCCACATTCTGCACGGGGATCGCGGCCGCATTCTGCATGCGGATCGCTGTCACATTCTGCACCGGCTTGGCTGCCACATTCTGCACCGGCTTGGCATTCTGCACGGGGATCGCTGCCGCCACTTTCGGCACAGGCGTCGGCTTCGGCTCTGCCTTCACTGGATCTGGCTTCGCTCCTCGCGACTTCACAGCTGCAGCACCCTGGCTCGCGATCGTCGGGGCAGATCCTTATTTGCATGATCGTATGGAGGATTCCGGGTTTAATATGCACTAGATTCACTACTAGATTCGAGGTTATGAATTTCAGACCGGACCTAGGCCAACCAAATAGAGAGTGAGGGATGACATTCTTTAATTGATATATGGATTGTGTTCACCTGATCTAGAGAAGGTTTGGAGCTTGGTGTTCGGGTTTGAGACCGACTAGGGTAGGAGGCTTTAAAACCCAAAGGGTCCTAGGTATTGTTATGGGGAATACTTACCTAAATCATAATAGTATCTCCTGATATAAGGAAACCCTACATTCTACTATATGGGTATTTGGACCCTTTGGGATAAAAGGTTTTGGGTTTTGGGCATGGAGGTTGGTTCGATGATCGAGGACTATATACTAACTATTAGTTATAACAGGCAGAGGACGTCTTTAAATCTCTAGTTTGGGCCCGGTCGGAGGTAAATGACTTAAAATAGTTGATTATAGGGCGGTTGCGGTTTGGATCCTAGTACTAGTGTTGCAGGTGAAGCGTGGGGTTTAGGGCCGAGGGTTCGGAAATCGTGATTTATTATGACATTTACTTTAATACGACTACAATATATAATCCCAAGGGGTCCTATGTACCGATATAGTAGATTAATGTAGGGTTTCCATACTATAATAATTTAGGGAAGTATCCCCCATAGTACATAGGGCCCTTTGGGAATATAGATTTGAGCGAGGTTCCAGCGGCTGCTCGTTTTGCCGCAAGTTGCGACAGAACACTGCGAGTGGCACCTGAATATACATACGTAGACATGGGTACTCGAGACACCCGCAATAATGTAATATTCTAGTGCAAGCAAGAAACCAGCAGATTTCGCATTCTGGATCGGGGTGCCTTATTTCGAATGAGCTGGCGGAGCACAGATTTAGATCCATAGTACATATAGGATACTAGCAAATGCCCGTAGTGCTAGACGAGGGGCCAGGTTTCGAATCTGCTTCCAATTTGGGCTTCAGCATCGCATGCTGCTTTGCAGCAGCAGGGGCACGAGTTGGCGGAAGGGCAGACTGTTCCCCCGTTCCTGCCTGTCCTCCGAAAGCCCTGAGAGCTTGCTCCACGGCGGCGTTCACCTCGTTCGACGTCATTCCTAGGCCGAGCCGGGATCTATAGCCCCCAAGAGCTATACCCCAGGATATCGCCCGGTCACGCCCAATCACGCCCAGTAACGCCGGGGGGTCCCCGATCACGCCCTATAGTTGCCTAATGGTAACATGCAAAGTCTCAGATCTTGCATAATGGCTACTTATGGAGGAGGCAGGTAACCCCGATCACGCCCAATCACGCCCATTCACGCTCACGGGGCCCGGCCCCGAATCGTGATCCAGGAGGCCCGCTGGGGCCTGAAATTTGCCCCGGCCCAACAGCCTGCCTAGCTAGCGGTCGCTAGTAGCTAATGCTATTTAAAATATAATGAGCCCAAACCTTTAAACGTATACCCCCAATGCCCTAGCAAACCCCTGAAATCCCTAAGGGTCCATGTACCTAAATAGTATATACATTGGCCTTAAAGTAGTCCCTATATATAGGCCAGGTACATTGGGGCCAATGTATATACTAGTATTTGGGTACATGGACCCTTAGGGAATACGTACAGATCCTGATCATCCAAACCCAATCGAACCCCATACCCGGGCCTACCTGGCGAGCGGACATATATTTAAATGTGCTATATTAAACCCAACTGAAACCCCGGCGAAAAAACCCAAATCCCAAACCTACCTTCGATCGGTAACCGTACATAATCCGACGATATTTACATATATATATATAACTTATTATTTATTTATTTATATTTATATTTATATTATACATATATATATATATATGTATATGTATATTACATATATATATATATATATAAACCCCGGCCCGCGAATAATCGTCCTCCCTCAAAGGCTGCTGGCGAGCCACCAGCTGGCTATCGAAATTCGCGAGCCTGGGCTTGGTCGCTTGGAGTGGGGGGTACGGCTTAGGGTTTTATTTATATATTAATTATAAAGTTTAAGACATATATGCTCTATATATATATATGTGTGTATATATTATATATATATACATAATGATATATTACATTGGTGGTCCGTGCTGATCAGCATCGATTGTTGCAGCAACTGCAGCGACTTGCTTGAAGCTATGGGTTTGGGGCATCTATATATCTATATTATTATAAGTAAGCCTAGCAATCAAGACTATGCCTATGCGCTTTGCGATGGGTCCGGACCTAGCTTCAAGTAGCTTGGGTTTCTAATTCCCAAAGTGTAGTGTTATGGGGGATACTTGCCCAAATCACGTTAATATAGTAACTCCCAAATTTAGAAACCCTACACTACTACTATACAGGCCTCGATATTAAATTACTAGCCACCTACAGGTACGTCGGGATCGGAACATTGTAGGCCATGGATGATTCTAATAATAAATAAGGAGAGGTGCTACCCAGGAACAGTGTGTTTTATTCTATACTTATACACATATCCCTCCTAAAATAAATTGAAACCCCAAATTCCTAACACTATTTTGCCTTAGCTTGGGCTCTCGGTCGGGGGGGTGCCCCAATAGTTTGGCGGAGTGCCCCACTCGTTGTCTGTGCCATTCGCGAGATCAATGACCCAGTTTGCGAAAGCGTCTGGGGAAGTCGCTGCGAAAGCGACTGATGGGTCTCTGTGAAAGCGGCTGCGACGGCGTATCAAGGGTATCAGCCCACTCGCTATCGGCGCCCGCGTTTGCTGCCACTTCGGCATAAGGAGGATGCATTTCTTGCAACGTCGCCTTTGACTGTGTCCACTGTTGGTATGCCAGGAGTCGAAGTGCCAAGCCATGAAGGCTGATGTGCGATGGCACGGGAGAAAGACAAAAACTACCTATGCTATGCTATCTGCGATATATATAAATATATATATATATATATAGAGAGAGAGAGAGTGCGTCGGAATGCAGGCCCGTGTTTTTCAGTCGAAATAAGCGAGTTTCAGTACATTCTTCATGCTTCTCAAGACTTTTGGCTCATCTGTAGCAAAATCGAACACAATGGCAAAACCTCCTGCAAGTTTACAAACATGCTGAATGGTAACTGACCAACACAGTTATGCAACAGACATTTGATTTTGTGCTGTTAAGTTACCTATTCGAAATATTCGGGTTTGCCACCCCTTCCATTTTTCTTTAGACCCAGTAGGTATGCTTGAGGAACATGTCAGATGTTATGACCTATTTCTGGATCTTGGCATTCACTGTATCTTTCAGGGTTCTAGTGTAACATCAGTTATGCCTTGTTAGTTGGGACAGAAATGCCTCAATTAGATGTTAGTCTTGGCTCTCCACCATGTTTGTGTTAAGTTGCTGAATTTCCACATATCATCTTTTGTTGGAGTTTAAAGTGTTTCTGACCTAGTGGGGTTGACTATGGATTTTTACCCGCAGTCTGCCGCCAAGGATGAACATATTGGACATGCCACCCATGTATCCTGATCAGAATATATCATGCATTCAAACTTGCTACCCTTCTTCGGGATGATGAACTGAATTCCATCACCTCCCTGAATTTTTTTTGGGCTTGCCACCCAACTTGTCCAATATGGTGGATTGCTGGAACCCAATCGTGATGTTAGTGTTTGAGACGCATCATCTGTCTCCCATATCTTAATTTAAGAGCTATATGTATTCATACATATCTGTTAAACATTTTTACATAAACTGCATCATATCTAATCATTATTAGCCGTTTGGACAGCCTTCCACTATGTCCACTTGTATTTGGAAAGTTTCGTTTCTCGAACCACTGCGAACCACTCCTCCATTCTAGCCCTTTTTGAACTTTTGCCTGTCTTCCGAGTCATTTATTTCATTGATTGCTGTCATCTTGTCTGTGTCTGCGCAATTTGGGTCCATCATCTTTAGTCATAACGATGAAGATTTGGCCACCTGTCCGTTGCTCTTATTCATATCCTGCTAAGGCTGTGGTTTCGAAAGCATAAGGCAATCCCTGATAGGATGGGGGGGGGGGTCCCGCCTATCCGCTCCGCAGTTTCAACCGTGGTTATCTGAACGAACGATTGGGATTGTGATCTATCATCTCGTATCAGGGCTTATGCATCTTTTGGGGAATGCATGCATCATGTCTGATAGTGCAATTTTCAATCACCCAGTAAAAAACATGATAAAACCGAGTGTTTCACCCAAAAGCACAACATTGTGATGGGGTTGCATAAGCCTTCAACTTTCTAAACCCTAAGGCCGCAACAAATTCGCGTGTGTGTATATATATATATATATATAAACCAAATCGATGGTTGAGATATCCCTATCAACTTGCACATCTGTCACTATCGTACATGTTTTCGACCGATCGATACATGTATATATTATATATAAACTGTACATCTGACATGATAACACATATGTATTTAGACATGAACCGACAATGGCATCAACAATGTAGTTTTCAACGACCTGGTTCTAATCATTGTTGTATGATATTCATAGGAAAAACATACTTAGACATACATGCTAAGTGTAACTATATATATACGCACACATCCACGACTGTTAAATGCATGGTTCCTCTGTTTATACATATATATATGTATACAAACACATATGCGATGTCATGCGACTTGTCAAGTTGAATGATCACATAGACACATGTATCTACAAACATACCCAGGAATGCATGGACAAGCTCTACATATGGATCATGCAAGAGGTGATATCTATTAAAATATCCTATAACCTTATGTTGCAATCTTGATATGTCTCATAGGGGTGGATGATAGAGATGAAGATCTTTATGAGGTTTCTCCTCGGTCCTGAGTCTAGGTGGATTTATGATCTTGTTTCTTGGCCTAAGGCCTGAAGGCTTTACAGATTTGTATAATTACTGAAATTCGCTGGCTTGGTCCGTAGGCCTGGCTCTAGCCTCAGAAGGGCTGCACTTTGAGGTTTTGAGGTCTCTGGGCTGGACTGGGGAGGGGGGGGGGAAAAAAAAAAAATAAAAATAAAAAAACCATATTCTTTAGTTTTTTTTCCCCCCCCCCCCCCAGCTGCAAGGCCAGGGCCAGGGCCACGGACTCCAGGCCTTTTGGCTCTTTGGTTTAGGCTATCTAATGTTGCAGACACTATCCAGGCCCGTTATTCCCATAGGAGCTTTCAATCAGATAACATTTTTCTTTGTTCAGTAATTTTTCCTGTAAACAAATAAATGCAACACTCTTGCACAATCCTAGCTTACAATATGGAGAAAGGGAAAGCTCCAAAACTCGGGCCTGCAGTGCGACGCTTTCTGTATATATATATGTATACCCTTGAGGCCCAAAGTCTAATATTAAAGCACCCTATCGCCTATCGAATTCACAGGCTACCCTAGATTCCGGCGCATACAGGATCACACTGAGCCCTAATAGGAATTCGTATATGAATATTGCCCTCATCATCCCAAACCGTACCCTACGTTTCGGCCTGATCTTTGGCTTCTAGACACGATCAACCTTAGCCCTACATTCCTATCGATCATGATCAGCTATCTATTAAAACCCCACTTACAAGCTTAAAAAGTACCCCGTGCATATTGTCCCCTATCCTAGGAATGTTATCCCGAAGTTATCCATCCTGGACTTTGGATTTAGGGCTTGGGGTCTTATAGGGCTCCGGGTTTTTCCGATGCACTTCCAAGGTTTGGGTCATGGTATGTTCGCAGCAGGACTGAGCTTCCGGGTTCGGGGTATTGATCTACTTATATAGTACTTGTAATCCTACAGTGTTGGGATATCGATTTGGGCGGAGTAGCTAGTTGAGCTGCGGAGTGATGAGGCAACTCCCGCCCCAAAGTACACTCCAAAGCCTAAACTTCCAGGCCCTGAACACCCTAGCCGAAAGACCAAACCCCAAGGCCCTAAGCAAACCGGCTAAAGCCCGAACATTTTACAAACACCTTAGCCTCAAGTAGGCACCCTCGTTTAAAGCCCAAACCCCCAGGCACTACACACCCTCAAGCCCAAGCCCCTAGGCCCTAAACAGCCTAAAGCCCAAGCCCTAAACACCCTAAAAAGCGCTAGACCCCCAAGCCCTCAACACTCTAAAGCTCAAACCCTAGCTCCAAACACACCTGAAGACCAAACCCCTAAGGTTTGGCCGCTAGGCCCATTAGAGCTTGGGCTCCCTGCTGAGGAGCGATCCGAGCACCACCGACCTCATCATGATTGGCCGCTTGGTTGGCCGTAGTCGTGTATCCACATGTATATATATATATATATATATATTAATATATTATAATACGTTACATAATATGTACATATATGTACGTATTTATAATATAATGCGATGTACCCCTAGCTAAGCCTAGGGTATACATGTACATTAAAAATAGTCATCGGATCGTAGCTATCTTAAAGATATATACATTATATATATATATATATATAGCTACATATGCATATATATATATATATACCCAGACAGATAGTTATATATATATATATATATATATATATATATGCTAGTACTATATATTATATAAACCACGTAGCATGACTGCAGCTTCCGGGCTGGGGCCGGGAATAATTATGTATATATATATATATATATATATATATATATAGTACTAGATCGATTTACATATAATTGGGGTGAATTTGGGTGTAGGACTAGTGAGCTGCGGACTGCCAAGCTTAAGGCCCAGACCAAAAGCCCTGATCATGAGCAAGACGGTACGAAAATTTTACAAACACCGTACACGTCACCCTCGCCTAAAGCCCGTACCCCAGGCCCTATAACATATTCAAGCCCAAGCCCCTAATTAATTAATAAGTAATAACTAATCATTATATATATAATATAATGAGCCCAGACCTATAAGCCCGTACCCTGATGCTAAAGCCCTATATATATTATAATAGTCGGCCCCAAACACCCTAAAGCCCAAACCCTAGCTCCAGAAACCAGCCCAAACCCCTAAAAAAACATATGTTCGGCCCTCATGAAGAGCCGGGGCTCCCTGCTGCTCATCGCGAGGAGCGAGTACAAGCGCCACCGACCTGATGTTGTAGCCGTCGGATATAATATATGTATATATATATGTTATATATATATATATATTTACTAATAATTCTTCGCGAACATGTAGCTAGTTATATACGTCGTTAATATATATATATATATATATATATGTATGTATATTCCCAAAGGGTCCAAATGTACTGTTATGGGGGATACTTCCCATCATACCTTATATCGAAACTCAATAGTACATAGCTAGTACTTTAAATTTGGACCCTTTGGGATATATTAATATATATATATATATATATATATATATATACATATACATATATATGAGAGAGTAGCGTGCGTAGTACGGCATAACTGCTGCAGGCCATTCCGGGATCCAGAACTTATATCGTCTATAGCCCGCCCTATAATAATTAACTTCTGGGGCTAAAATATATGTGTATTGTGGGATATCCGAAAGTAGTACCGATCCCCTGAACCCGGAACCCGAAACCCTGCTACATCCAGCTGAAGCCCAGCAGGAAATCCGAGGCGTAGCATGGCCGGGGCCAGGGTTGAACATAGGCCCTTAAACCGGATCCTACAAGCTATTTCCCTAAGGGTCCATGTACCCAAATAGTATATACATTGGCACCAATGTACCTATATAGGGACTACTTAATAAGGCCAATGTATATACTATTTAGGTACATGGACCCTTAGGGTTTATAAATGTACTACGTAAAATTCATGAGGATTGTAGCTAGCTAGCTGCAGCATGCATGCAGTTACGTAACTGCAGATCTGCGACCCCCAAGCCTATAAATATTCAACCCTCAGTCCCTGGGCACCGAGCGACGATGATGTAGTCGCCAGCTAGCCTGCCAGTAGGTGAGGAAACGTACTGTACGGTATACTATATTCGTAGGCTTGCGGGTTTAGGCTTGTGGCCATTGGCATGCGTCTCGCAGCCCTTGCAAGGACATATATTGTGGGGTGCACGTGATCGATGACCTGGCCTCTGCAACTCAGCCGCGACCAGGATTCCGGGCCAGGCTTGAATCGATGGCAGCAGCAGCAGCATCATCATGATTGTACACATGAACGTTTAACAGTTGGCAGCCATCATAGCTTCGAATGGGGGCTCAGGCTTGCAACACCAGGTTCTAGAGGCATATTTTGCGTCGTTTGGATCTCCTGCCGCTGCGCAGCAAACGTTTGAAAACGGAGTGTCCCATGGTGCCCGGAGCAGAACCCTCGGCCAGAAGCTTGAATAATGGGGCCCCAACCACACGGCCTAGCCTATCCTAGATTGTAGATGTCGTACATCATGGGCTCGGGATCTCCGCCACAAAGCCCTGGATGTGTTATCACACACCAGGCGGCATGATTAGCCAAAATGTAGCATGTGTGTATGCATTCATACACCGGGTGCTAGTGCCTAGGCCCGGAAATACTAGACTCTGCAGCGATAGCATCCCCAAAAACCCTGCAATATCCCAAAGGGTCCTAAGTACTGCTATGGGGGAATACTTCCCTAAGTCATAATTCCTAATAATATGGAAACCCTACAATCTATCGGTACATGGGACCCTTTGGGAATCTACCCCATAAGCCTATATGAAGCCCGCCCTACGTATATTAAATCGAACGAACCATTATATTAGATGGAACCCATCGCCAGGCCCTCGGCGGTTCATCGAGGCACTTGCCTCTTGGAGTCGCTGGCTGCAGCTTTTATTTAGCAGACTTCGGAGCTTAGCTAATAGGCCTAGGGTACAGGCTTAAAAAAATTTTTGGGTTATAGGGATTATGATCAAAATTCGTATAACTTGATCATGATCAAGTTATACGAATTTTGGTGGCTTGTGGGGTTCTAATATTATTATATTTTTAAGGGGGCACTCAAGGGTTTTATTAGGGATTTAGGGGTTTCAAGGGTTCGGAGATTTGGGATTTTGTCGGGTGGTAGAATTGTTCAGGGTCTTTTGTCAAGCTTAATTCACACATGCGTGTACACCAGCATCATGCACCAATTGCGCCACCCCACCAGCACCAGAGCCTATAAAGGGTCCTATGTACTGTTATGGGGGATACTTCTCTGGATCACAATATATGATCCTATATATTTAGATTATTATAGGGTCATTACTATATAATATTATTAATATTGTGATCCAGAGAAGTATCCCCCATAAACCCTACAGGTACTTATACACCGCTCATCATCCGTTTTAAATATGTGCGACCGAGAAGTCCCCGCATGGTCTTAATACGTGGACGGCTTCAGCACCCAAACACCCCCTAAGGGTCCATGTACCCAAATAGTATATACATTGGCCCCAATGTACCTATATAGGGACTACTTTAAGGCCAATGTATATACTATTTAGGTACATGGACCCTTAGTCAGCACCACCAGCTGCACCACCACCGCCACGACACATATATATATACTTATATAATAGCGCTATATAAATATTCAATATACTAGTAATATATTATATATATATATACACATATGTGTATGTATATATATCGCGATCGATATAATTGTTGTATTATTATATATTAATTTTAATATATATATATATATATATATAGATATATCCCAAAGGGTCCAAATTAAAGTACACATATAGTAGAATGTAGGGTTTCCTTACATCAGGAGATACTATTATGATTTAGGTAAGTATTCCCCATAACAATACCTAGGACCCTTTGGGATATATATATATATATATATATTAGTACAATGTCGTGTCGTAGTTGCTGCGGTAGTATACAATGATATATATACATATATATATATATATATATATATATTAATCAATTATTATTACTATATATATATATCATTGTACACTACCGCAGCAACTACGACACGACATTGTACGACTATCATCTATGCTAGTGCACGTATACGGCTGCATATGTATGCGGCAGATTAATCTGCAGCCAGCTGCGGCAAACTAAAGCCAACGACCGAGCGAAGGCCATTCAGCTGGATTGTCGGCGTCTCCTGGCGATGCTTTGCAACTATGCACGGTACAAGCTTAACGTGGTGGGGCTTAGGTGCTGGGTACGGCTAGCGTATAGTACGTATACACTGTTTTTTCGCCTATTTAACGGTTTGGGCTACATAATTTTATAGTTTGGCATCTACGATATACAGCCTATTATATATCAGTTTGGGGGCAGGATTTGGAGTTCATGGCTATATATACACATATATTATGTATATATTTAATTTATATATACATATTAAAAGCAATATAAGCTTTATATTATTAAGGATAGTAGGCATATATATATATATATATATATATATATATATATATATATTAGCCAGAACTACATCATCCCCGCGGGTACGACGGACACAGAATCAATGCCTGCCAGCCGAATTTACCATAAGCTTAAGGCCTAGCTAGGGTCCTATAGCTATTGTTGTGGGCATGAGGTTCCGGCCCAGTCGTCATAAAGCCCGTGGAACAATAATGTGCTTATTCACCACCACAAGATTTACTCCGAATTAACCCGGCCCGGCTATGCGTAGAGCAAGCTAGATACTACCGGGTGCTGTCCTGAGCATCGAAGATTCCGGATGATCGTGATCATGTCGAGCAGTGCGACCTGCAAGACCGTGAGTAGAGCTTATACTAGACTATAGTGTTAACTTAGGTGAGTGTGGGGATTAACTATTGTCGATCGATCATAGCCTGGAGTCTCTCGCCGGTTCTGGGTTATCTAGCGGCAGCAGTAGCAGCACCACCACCTATGTACTGGTATGGGGGATACTTCCCGAAGTCATATTAATAGTAATTCCTAATATTAGACACCCTACATTCTACTATATCGGTACACAGGACCCTTTAAAGGATACATATATAAACATGCAACACCAATCAAACCCGATCGCGAAACGATCTAGCTAGCTATTTTCCCGGAACCATATTATGATCATAGGACCCTTGTTCTCGCCGTCGAAAGCCATATATTAGCTACCGGAACCTTAGCGCTTTAAAGGGTGTGGGGCCATGCGGACGGACCCACAAAGACTAACAAATAATTTTTATATGGCTATATACATATACTCCAGTCCTGCTACACGCACCTAAACTGGGATGATCTCGAGAACTCACCCTGAATCTGTAGACTCACCGAATAATTAAATCCAATTAAGCCCAAAGCTCGAGCTAAGGCAAACCACGAAGCCCTAAGTCCCAAATTTACCCTGAAAGAAAAATAGCCTGCTTTAAAGCATATTGGGACCCAACATTGCGCCCCAAACAAGACCGAGCCCCAATTGCCTGGCTAGGCGACGTCATCAGGAATTAGTTCAAACCCAGCCCCCCGAGCCCTGCATAAGCCTCCTGATCCGAGGAATTTACTTCGTCGATATCGATGCCCATCCGGCCATCTGCTTGGCGTGCAGCCACCTGGGTCGACAGATCTGATATATGCTTGCACCTTGGCTTAACAAGGCCTATATTATATGTGCTGCAAAGTCGCAGGTCGCCTAGCGTGTCCTTCTTTCCATGTTTTTTCCAGGACACAGTGCTGCCACCCTTCTTGTCCACCTGGTCATGCTATATGTATTAGTCCATACATGTCTAGCATGCATGCATAGCCGGAATGCAGTCCAAAAGGCTCTGTACGGTTCCATCTTGTGGATGGTTTTTTTTTCACATAAAACAGCTATCGTCGAGGCATTGCAATCCACAGCGTCAGCCGGCACCGGCACTGTGAAGCTCCTTAATTATATTATTCTTATTCGACGATCATGCATAAGCACCATACACGACTCTCCATTGCAGCTGCGGCTCTGCTTGTTGAAGTTCGCGAAATCAACAGCTACAAGCGGTCGGCAGTCCGATGCCGTATCGAAAATGAGGCGGAGGTTGGCATGCACTCTATTCTGCTTGGGGTCTGTCGACTGCTTGGCTTCAGCTTCCGTCGACTGCTTGGCTTCGTCAGCTTCCGTCGACTGCTTGGCTTCTGCTTCCGTCGACTGCTTGGCTTCTGCTTCCGTCGACAGCTTGGCTTCTGCTTCCTTCGACTGCTCGGCTTCTGCTTCCTTGGACTGCTCGGCTTCTGCTTCCTTGGACTGCTCGGCTTCTGCTTCCGTCGACTGCTCGGCTTCTGCGGCGACTGGAGACGACAGCGGTGGGGCTTCCGGCAGCTGTTCTGAGGCAGCTGCGACGACTGGAGACGACGGCGGTGGGGCTTCCGGCAGCTGTTCTGTGGCTGCGACTGGTGACGACGACGACGGTGGGGCTTCTCGCTGCAGCTGGTCTGTGGCTTCGACTGGAGACGACGGTGCGGCTTCTCGCTGCAGCTGGTCTGTGGCTTCGACTGCTGGAGACGACGGTGCGGCTTCTCGCTGCTGCTCTGCTGGGGCTTCTTGCTGCTGTTCCGCATGGCCCTTCTTCTTCTTAACAGCCCGCATGGCTTTTTCAGCTTCCTCCTACCAGGCGTTGCACATGTATCTGCTGGCTAGCATACTTATTAATATAAGCGACACACATGATTCGATGCGAACATACAACATGTTGATCAGTCCTCACGGACCCTCTTTCTGAAAGCAGCTTGGTTTGCTTTCAGTTCACCAAGAGCCGAGGTCGATGGAAACTCCACCTCGAACGGGTACTGCTGCACCGTCTCCGGCGCCAGAAGCGGCTGGCGATCCTTGGGAGGGCGTGCAAAAGGAACGACAGCCCCTCTGTGATAATACCAGTGCCTAGTACTAGCGTATCGTTCAGTTTAAACAAATCGGAACATGAGCAAAGCACCCTGTTTGATCATGTAATTGCTCGGACCAGTAGTCGTAGCAGCAGCACAGCTAATATGATCCGAATCTGCTGCCGTAGGACCCTTGCCCCGAAAGACACGGACTTGTAACAAGATCGTAGTGGACCGGGATGCAATTATATATCACAATCCTTTATCTATTAATTGCAATATTAATAATTACGGTTTAGGGCTTGAGTCCTACATGATCTTAGTTTGACCATAGTTTTCAGCGCAGCACTAGCTTATATTAGTGTCGTGTTATGTGCAATGATCGGAGCTCGAATGCCTAATAAGCTAATAGGCTAGCTAGCAGATCTACCGGTGTAGCTGGGCTGCAGCAGCGTACACATGAACTAGCTAGCTTAAAACCGTAGCACGGACCTATATATATATATATATATATATATATATACATATACATACGATTCGATAAAAATTAAGGCCCATATGTGCTACCAGGTTTATTTATGAAGCCCCTATGGGTATAGCATAGGCGCTAGGCCTAGGCTAGCTGGGTTTGGGGAATTAGGCGGTTTAAAATTTAGGATCCTAGCTTGAACCCAACCTCAAGATTCCGACCCCATCATTGGTGCTGTCCAGACGGCCTTGAAAGCACCGTTCGATGTCTTGGCCTGGGCATCATGCACGTGCTAGCTTCAAGGCGGCTAGATATGGATCCTAGATCTCAGGCGATCGGCAGGGTGGTACATGCAGTGCTGGTGGAGCATTATATATTAATATAATATCAATTCACATGCTTCGCGCGCATACAATAACTAATCAGATCAGGGTGCACATCCAGCTTCCATCGTGGTCGTCGCAGGCGGGCCACCATCCTCCGATGTTGTATGCTAGTATATGTACATATATGCATGCGTACGACGACATTTAAAAAAGCATGCATGCGGAAAAGGTTCTTCGCATGTACCATGCTGATCATGATCAGGCTGCATCTGCACATCTGCCGGCACCTCGCTGGATACGACGACCAATAGATGCTCATGTACACATACGTAAAAAACGAGTATTTAGGCTAGGGTTTCCCAGCCGAGAAACCTCAGCATGTTCTTCGGTCAATGCCAGCATCTGGTCATCGGTCGGTGCGGGAACATCAGCAGGGCCCTTAAGGCGAATGCCATATCTGCAAGCTAGACCACCTATGCTAGTGAAACAAAACTCGAAAGCAAAAGTTAATGCAAGCGTAGGATCACATAACTTCTCGGTCCGCAAGCGCATGATGCGACGGTTCTCTATCCCCTATAGCATCGGTATCGCATGAACACACGACCACTCAAATCAGAATCAATCGGCCAGCCAGAATTTTGAAGCCCAGGAGCTTCGTCCACAGCGTCTCGTAGCTCGGCGTCGCGAGCAGTCGAAGTATTCATGATAATCATCATTTCGTCCTGAGAGCAATATTGTGTTAAATATATATATATATATATATATACTCATGGGGACTGGGACTAGAAGCTCCTAATATAGGCGAAAGCCAGGATGCGTGCGTAGCCAAAGACTCAGCAGAAGCTTCAAAGCATTCTTCATCGCTCGAAATATCCATCATGGGGATCTGCAAACCGATCAACATTAAAGCATGCGCACACACACACACATGCACAGCTGAGCAGCTATGCATGATTAATTAATCATATGGCCTCATCCGTCAATGCTTCCAGCCGCGGATCCACAGCAGCCTTCGTTCAAGCATTAGGTACATATTCTTACCTGCGAATTTCGACGGAGGGTATATATAAGTATCGTACATACGTATCTACATGATATATATATATATATATATATCATATATATATAATTTAAAGTGAACTCCTAATATTGTACGTGCAATCGAGGCTCGGTCTCCTCGAGCTCGCCGGGCAGCGGATCCTGGCCCGGAGATTTATATATATATATATATAATTAAGATCCTAATAGATTTCATGCATGATCATAAATTAAAACACGTGCACATGTTCGCTCACCTCAATCTCCATATCACTGATCTCTTCGATATCCATCTCGAGGATACCCGCGCTCGATGCCTGCATGCACTTTGGTTTTCGAACATGTGTGTGCAAAGTTTTAACATGTACCCAATGCGTGGGAAAACCCGATCCGGCCTGCGACTCTGCATCCGTGCTGATGCTGCTGCTGCTGCTAGGTGCTCGCGAAGGCATGTCCATGCCGTTTATCTTGCAAAACAAGCATTTCAAGACCTGGACCTCCGCGTGCCTCCCACTCTTGGCCCTCCCCAAGCACTTGAGGAAAAAAGCCACCAGCCATCGCAAGCGGGTCCCCTGCAGCTCAGACCACTGCACCAGCTTGGATTTCTGGCCTTGGGCCACCTGCTTCTTCGTCCAAAAGTTGTAGACGAGGGACACATAGAGCACCGCTGCCTTGGCCAAGTCGCGACTCGTGCGTTTATTCAATGTGGGGCTAGCAACATACTCGATCAATAATGGTAAATTCGATGTAGGGTTCGGGCTCGGTGCTCCTTACAACTCGCCACAGCAGGCGCCGTTTCTCCTTCGGGGAGCTTCATCAGATTGATAATGTAGCTCTGCATGATCATAGCATTCTGGATCAGATCATCTTCTCCAACTTTCAATTCCAGGATCTTCAGGATAGCATGGGCCTGGCCAGCAATCATGTAAGCTAAGCCGTGCAATAAATGCAGCTGCCTGGTCGCGTCGCAGCTCTTCGAGCCGGTTCTCGATCGGCTTCCGAATCGCATCGACAACACTCAGCCCGGCATCCTTAGATCTGTAAACCGGTACCGTGCATGTATATATGTACGAAGCATTAAACTGCAAATCTGTCTTAGCCCAAATAATGATCAAGTCTCGGAGATAAAGAAACGGATGGGCTGGAGGACTTTTCGACCATGAATCAGATTTCCCGTTAGGGAGCACTTCTTCACGGCTTCTACCGTCTTGAAGCAATAAGTCTCCGACTCCGCCTTCTGCTTCGAGTTCATGGCGGCACGAATCGAAAAGCACTACGTACAGTGTTCTGCAAAGCGCTCTGCACAGACGACGTGTTGTGCATGCAGGATCGGAAATGCCCCGAGCCCTATCTGCCCGCGATGCTTGCACATGATCCGTCGACACTCCAGCCAATATGCTGAGATCTGGTGGTGTGCACAGCAGCAGCAATACACAAAAGCACACAGTTGCACACTGCATATGGAAGCAGAGCGAAGGGGGAATTACCCGATTGCTTCTTCCGCATGTCATTGAGCAGCATGCCCCATGCACCCGGCATGGTACACCACCCGGGTTTTGACCCTAAAATTAATACGTATACATATATAGCCCTATACGTGCCTATCCCATGAGTACGTACGTAGCTATTGGGCCGATGATCCCTGCACTCGACAGTACACTGCTGCGTATAACTCGATCGATCTCTAGGCATCGTCTGCTATACTAGATTAGCACTATTACTGTCTGCCGCTCATGATCCCAAATGGTCCTATGTACTGTCCGGGGGATACTTCCCGGTCATATAGTAATTCCTTATATGAAAACCCTAGTACTATATCGGTACATGGACCTTTTGGGGATTTACGTGTACATGCTACCGCGGCCGGTACCTGCAGGTCAGGACGGCAGGGGCCGGCATCGATCGTTTAAAGCAGAGCATTCATCATGATCATGCACGTGCGTGATACGTCGTACATGTTCGATCGTATGCGTATATGTACATATATCTATAATATATATATAATATATATATTACTCGATATAATCTATGGGTTACATATTAATATATACTCGGGGCAGCCCGGTACGATATAATTATTATAATGTACATATATGCATGTACATGTACGTATATATTTGTATATGAAAATCGATCTCCGGGCTGCCCCTTCGCGATCGTGTGCAATTCTTCGGGTCGATCCGTCGAACCGAGCCACAAACATCATTGAAAATGCACAGGTTCGTGCACATTACTCGGGCCAGAAACTTGTAATTTCGCCTTCGATTAAAGGCTTTTAAGTTTCGTCGTATAATGTTCCATAGCCTGGTCCAGCACATGGTATCGCAACTGCGATATTTCCCGAAAATTCAGACGAAATCGGTCCAACGACACGATTCTATCTTAACTTCCCGCCATGCTGATTGACTTAAAACCCGGACACACGAGCTTTCTGCGGAAGCCCTTTAAAGGCCGCGTGACCATATAGCAGAATGTAGCCCCTTTGCAGAATACGGGACACAGTTGACCATACCAATACAAAGACCCTTTGGGATTATATTATAATGATGATGGAACAAAACTATTAGCGTATAATAAAATGACTGTTGTTTTATGGGGCTGTGTTCAAGAAATGCAAAAGGAAATAACGAGTTTGAAATCAGAGCTAACA
Organism: Symbiodinium sp. CCMP2592; assembly: GCA_905221615.1. Taxonomy (NCBI): domain Eukaryota; class Dinophyceae; order Suessiales; family Symbiodiniaceae; genus Symbiodinium; species Symbiodinium sp. CCMP2592. The sequence continues at coordinate 293,552 of CAJNDT010000029.1, read as the reverse complement.
AAGCTGAAAAACAAAAATAAAAATAACAGAGATAGTCAAAGCGATTAATTGAAATAAAATCTAATAAATAATAATGATTCAGTTATTTGAAAAAAAAGTTGAAAAGAAAAAAAATCAAAGTTTTTAGTTTAACTAAGAAATATACCAAAGAGTTATTAATAAAATATTTTAGTTTTTACAATTGGAGAGAAATAGCAAAGATTAAAGTTAAAACAGAAGAAATATTAAAAGAATTAGGAATAATATAAATAATATATATGGGCAGTAGAATATCAAAAGGTCATAATGAGAACGATTGTATTAATCAAATAAATAATATTAATGAAGATGAATTGGATTTAAGTAACATTGATAAATTACAAATTAAAGCATTAAAAGAAATAATAAAAGATATCAAAGAAGTAAAAGAAAAGAAGAGTGATAAAATATATTATCGTTTGCCTCCAGTCAATCTTTGCAATTATTCAATTATTCAATAATATTATTAGTTAATAATATTATTAAATATCTTCATTATTATTTGTTGATTCTTGGAAACCGCTTAGCGCTTTATGATTAAATCTTTGATTTAATCATGAACCTTCAAACCGTGTTTGATTATTTTGACTTTCTTCATCTTCTCTACCGTAAATACTTCTTTTTACACATGTAAATATATATTCGCCACCAAATACTAATGGAACTATAATAGGCATAAAAGGAGTAAAAGCACAATTAACAATAGTTCCCGTCGTGCATCCATCTCTTTGAATATATTTTAACATCTGTTCCCCACATATATAACCATATAGCATTCCAGCAGAAATACCAGCAGAAATATAAATTGTTTCCATAAACATTTAAAGGTATTTTGTCTTTAAGTTATAATTATTAATCAATTACCAATTTAGCATCAAATCGTTTATAAAACATATCATTAACATCCCCTTTCATTAAGTTAATGAATAAGAAACTATAAGGTTCTTCTGTTGCTAAATTATACACTTCTAATAAAAATTTCTTTGCTTCTTGTAAATTTTTAGTATCTGCTACAGAAGATTTTTGATTAAAACAGCACTTAATTCTTCGACCATTGTTTCTATTTTTTTGTAATTCCTTAATCTAAAGAAGAATAACTGACGACTATTAACGCGAATGATTGGAGACAAAGCATTAAATTTTTGTGTAGATGTAATAATATTAATTGCATTATGTCGCCCCCTTACGTATAATTGATTTAATAATGGAGAATTTCTTGAGAATGCTTTTGAATCTGCGAAATCATCAACGATAATCAATATTGAATGTAATTTATTATGGTTGTTCTTCTTTTGATATTCTATAATTTTATGTTGTTTGTTTATAACTTCTTCTAACTCCGAAGGATTGTATTCGTCAAAGAAAACCTTTTCTTTTTCTAAATCTACCTTCAATTCATTTTGAATATATTTTTTAACCGGAAGCCAATTAGCATCAACGCTAATTGAAGGGCTCCACACATATATTCTCGCGAAAACGTCCTTATAAATGTCTAATATCATTGACTGTAATAAAATACCTTTACCGGAACCCGAGGGTCCCGTTATTATTTGACTAAACGGTAGTTTCGGAGCTACTTCATATTTGGATTGCTTGAATTCGTATTCTTTGACATTGACAGGTTTAACTATTGGAATGTTTGACATTATGAATAATACATAGAAAATTATATCGTTATTTAATATATGAATTCTTATGATGTATTAGTTTTAAAGAAATGAGATTCTTTAAAACTGACAGAACCCGCCCGTTGCAACAATGTCTCACATTGGATGGGCTCACGAAAGGGAAGTAGTGATGGAACATTCAATAGCATCTCATAAGCAGTTGCTTAATTAGTTTGATTAAATCTTGAGGAACTCATATCCCCCATTGCGTTTAATAATAATATATCTTATTATTATTAATATGAATAATATAGTAGAATTTAAATTAACCAATAAACCAAACGAAGGTTATAATCAAGACATCAAACTTTGTAACCACTGCCATCGTTATGTTCCTAAATCTTATTTTATTGGTTGTTACGGTAAAGATTGTATAACGTGCGTTCAATGTCGGAAAAAAATATCATATAGTTTATATGGGAAAACTTCTAAACATTTACCAGAACAAAATCTCGATATTGAAAGTGGCTGAAAAATGCGACTATTACGTTACGGGGGTTGATTTAGATTGTTGGACAAGTTTAGGATGGGAACAAGGATTATTGCATTTTGAACCTGAAACATTTAAATTCATATGGGCACAGATTGATTTAAGAAACCCGCAGACGGAAGCACACATTAAAAAGATAATTGAACACTTGAAACCAAAAGGGTGGTGTATCCAACACGTAAAAGAACCGTTGAGCGATGCCAATATTGAGGAAATTATACGCATTTAAAGGGTAGAATATGTAATAACGTATATGACCGAGGGTAAGGTGAGCACGGATGAGATTTATAACACTATTATCGAAAACCATAATATGACACAATTAAAAATTAATGAGATTTTAGGCGTTGTTCAACAGTTAATTAAGGATAAGGATACTGTTAAGAAACCAATCACTTATGAAAAGACCACAACAACAACACCAGTTGATAAAGGCGAGAAAAGCGATTGGAGTAAGAAAAGGAAAACTTATATGGACAGATTAAACAAGAATGAAATAAAAGTCCCAAAGGAAGACACACTAAAATATTATGAAATTGAATTTAACAAAGAACAAGAAAAGTATCAATTTAAAACACCCGCTAAAGGCGAGGACGATGTTGTCAAAGCAACATCCTCAGGGTGAAACCGTGACTGAGATGTGATTTAATATTATTTGATAATATTAAAACTCATCTACAATAATCTATTTGACATGTGAATATGGTATGAAAATTTATTTAATTTGTAAATGGCGATTGTTTCTTCAAGTTCATCAAGGGCGGTTTTAAATACAAACCAATTATCTTCATCTTCGTTTTCGATGGGTATGTATGTCCTTAAATACCATTCGGTATAATGCGATAATCCAGTTAGTATATCTATTACCTTACCCCGTATATCTTTACAAACTTCATCATTTACAACATATTTAAATATTACTTTACATGAGTGGTCTCTATACAGTTCGGGGTTATCAATTGTAAATATACAATCACCTAATGAGAATATAGGATGAACACGTATAGGTTTAGGATTTCTTATTTTAGCAGAAGGATTTATTAAAGGTTGTGTGTTTATTTGTCGGGTGGATATATAACTTCCCATGATTAACGGTATAACATAACATACCTTTAAACATGTATTTATCATGGCACAAAACGGCTTAAAGGTATAACACGTTATATATTATCATGGAAATGTTCAGTGAAATCGAACGGAAAGATATTATCGAAGAGTTCTTAAATATTATTAAAATAAAAGATTATAAATTAGAATTGATTAACGAAAAGAAATGTTGTAATTGTAAGGATTATAAAAAACATGAGGATTACTGTATTCTTGAAAAGTTCCAGTTACCAGACAATGTTAATAATAATATTTATACTTATGCATACAAATGCAATAAATGCAACAGATACGATAAGATAATTGAACGAATAGACAACTTATACACGATAGACCCCGAATACAGTTTTATATGCAAAAAGATAGACTTATTGTGTAGTGAAAATAATCATGTCGTAAGAAAAACCGAAACTAAAAACTTTGTTCCAATTAAATACGCAATGATGAAACTTCATAATGAAAGTGATGTGAAACACATTGATTTGTATGAATACCGCCGTGACAAGATGATTAAAGAATACGGACACATTCTAAATATTCATAAAAAGGGAAATAAGTATGTTTGTAGCAAAGAACGATTGGACAAAATTGATTTTGATATAATTGAAACGTGTAGGCGACGAGCGCCAAACCATCCTATTTAATGTAGTTTAATATTATTATAATATAATATTAAATTTCATTAGAACAACCTTGCCCCACTATAAGGCATATTGTTATTCTTGGGTTTATGGTTTAAGGTTACGGGTTGAGGAATAGCGGAGATTTATGGGGGAAGGTGTTTTTTCTTGGGTTTAGGCTTGGGATTTTCGGAATATTGTTTTACGGGGTTTTGGGCTGACCGGTTGAATATTTTTGGGGGTTTAGGGTTTAGGGTTAAGCGTAATAGGTTAAGCGTATTAAAGGAATTTGGTTTAGGATTTTAGCGGGGGAGATTTGGGAAAATATTTTACCAATATTTTAGGATAAAATTTAGTAAAATATTTTTACGGTGATTTTGGGCTCGGGATTTCGGGAATATGGTTTCGGGAATTTTGGGCTTAGATTTTGGGCGCCGAGTTGGGCGAAATGGTTCCATAGATTTGTGGGGCAAGGTGTCTTGTAAGTCAGGGACCTCACCGATTTCAATTATTTCAATTATTTGGGGTTCCCAGACAATTGAAATAATTGAAATCCTGGTGGTCCGTGGGCCCCATCCACGGAACCCCAGGATTTCAATTAGTTGAAATAACTGAAATAAATAAAATAATTGAAATAATTGAAATGAGGCCGATTTCAATTGTTTCAATTATTTCAATTGTTGGGGTCACTCAAATAATTGAAATAATTGAAATGGGGCCGAATTCAATTATTTCAATTATTTGAATTATTTCAATTATTTCAATTAATTGATTTCCTGGAGTTCTGGGGCTGGGCCAGGAACCTCACCGAATTCAATTATTTCAATTATTTGAAATATGGGATTAACGCAAATAATTGAAATAATTGAAATCGGGTTCGCCTATTTAACTTATTTCAATTATTTCAAATTATTTACAATATATATATATATATATATATATATTTATATAATTAAATAGAAGAAATAGGGTAGCTAAATAGACCCCAGAGGTATCTCTCTCATACATATATATGCATATATGTACACATATACATGTAGACATATATATGTACATTCACGTTTAGATATATGTATGTACAAGTTTACACATATATATATGTAAACATACATAAGTACATGTGTATATGTATGTAATCACTTAAACTTTTCTGTGTGTATATATTTTACAGGTATATGCGTAGATGTGTATGCTCAGACTCGTAATGTACAAACCAGGCAAGTGGCATAACATACGGACAAAACTCAACCGTAGAGACATATGCAGAGAAATTTATGCGCAGATGTATGTGTATACATATAAGTACATTATATGAGTTGGTTGTTTATATATATATATATACCTTTGTCCATTCATATGAATGCACATACCTGTTCACATATATATATATATGTATTATATGTATACATACATATGAATACGTGGGATGGCTTTTCTGATAAACCTGCATAATGCCTTCAGATTATAAGACGACGCCTTAAATTCGATTGCCAGCAGCATAAGCGCAATGTTCTACATAATCAAGCTTCCGGAATAAGTATGATAGGGTGAAGGTCATATCCTGTATATTGCATATACATTTATGTATGTGTAGGTGTGTATATACGTTTGTTTAATATACAGACAGAGTACATACATGAATCACGATTACTTGGTCTTGGGTCGACGATATATATATATGTATATTTATATGTTGTCCATACGTGTGCGTGGTAAGTTGGCTCGTACTAGCATGTACATGAAGGCTCCCTCGCAAGTAGGGTAGCGCGTTTGTCGTCGGCTGTCTTCAGTATTTGGTACAGATCATGTGGTACTGTAACCTGTATTGTATTATGTTTGCATGGTACTTTTTGCTACTTAGGAGTTGCTGCTGTAACGTACACATAAGAAATATTTCTTCAATGGAATGAGTCCGAAACAAAACGAAAGAATGAGGCAAATATGGTACTATTGCTTGGCTAATGGCAAACACGTGTATATGAATATATATGGATACACAGGTTTATATGGATATTTACGGATTCATATGACCTTTCATTCCTTTCATATTTTCGTACCTACCCTTTGTCAGAGCTGTGAATCTCAGCATTTACGGAATTTGATGAGCAGGTCATATCTGTATACATGTCACAAAAGGGCATGTGAAAATGCATACGAGCATATGTCCGTATAAAAACTTCGATGCACCTGTATACTGACATGGAGATGCGAGCGCTTTTACGGAATTTGATGAGCAGGTCATATCTGTATACAATGTCACACACAGACATATATAAACGAATAGGAGCATATGTCCACATGAAGCCTTCGATACACCTGTACACTGAGATGCAGATAAAACCCATTTTGCAAAGCGATAACAACTTATGCAGCTGTCATTTACCTACGTATGCATTTATGTATGTGGCAACATATATTTTCTTATGCTGATATACTGTAGTAATGACTAATCTTAATCTTCCAGATGGGTGAGCATAAGCCATGTGCATTTATACCCGTGTAATGAAAAAACGGGTGTGCATATGTAACATATGTGTTTATATGTGTGTATACACATGTGTATGCACATGTACATATTTATGTAATTCTAGAGATGTTTATGTGCTAGGAACAGCTAAGGCTAAGGCTTGGGATTTACTGGGCGCTGGGGTTATCTCACATCAGCTGGTGAGAATACACATCAATGCCGACAGACGCTGGTTTCGGGAGAATACACATCAGCGGGAAATTTACACATCAGAACTACCTAAACCCCATGTAGACGCTCGTTTCAAGAAGCACGCAGCAGATAGGCCAAAGTGCCGGATTTGTTGCAGACGCCAAGGGATATACTACATTTGGAAGCATTCCAAGATAAGAAATCAATGCGTTTGCCAAGCAGACGCTGGGATTTGGGCTCGCACCCAGATTCGCGCGAAGTCGACCAATCCGCAAAAAGTCGACTCACAGACTGGGCTACCGTTCGATCCGGAAAACATCCCTCCAAAACCTGGGTTTTACAAAGGGCCTAGAAGTGGTCCTGCGCGAGTCCCGCGCGAGTTTGCGCGAGGTCCGCGCGAGGTAGTGGCCAGAAGCTATACATATGGCTACCAAGCTTTGCTTCGGAATCCCCATGTGCTTCCCGGGGTGAAATGACTTCCAGCTAGATGTTCCTACGAGCTTGTATGTGGAATCCTCATGTGCGCGCCCGCACGAGACGACTTTACGCAAGGTGAGGCGGCTTAACCCGAGTATCCAAAGGGCTTCTGGACCATACACAGCTCACAAATGCTGACAATGCATATGTATATAGATCTAATACATAAGCTGCAATACACAAGCACACACACACTCGTGCGAAGATGGGCGCACATAAGCCCACTGACACTGACAGATGAGAGAGCGTGCTGCAGACGCCGAGGAATATGAAGGTGAAGATACAGAGCTTGATAAGATGATATGACGTCTACAATGCGTTCCCCGAAGTAGACGCCTTGCAGATGCGTAAAACACCCAGGTGATACGAGATAGCCCCGGGACCAAGTATAATTACCAATGGACTGGTACTGCCGACTTTGCAACACATAGTACAGTAGGCAACAATACGGAAACATGCAATTCTGAGTCCTCTTGATTGGCACAAAGGGAAGACCAACACGCAGACCCCCTGCGCGCAGGAAGCAGCGCGCGGGAAACCAGCAACGCGACCAGACCAGGGAAATTGCAAGAGAGCCAAAAAAACAAGAAAAAACAAAAGAACAAAAAAAACAAAAACAAAATATTTCGGTACTCTCCCGCCACAGAGCGCCAAATCTAGGAGTCCCAAGGAATGGTTTTTTTTTTGTTTCTTTGTTTTTTTTTCATTTTTTTTTGGTTTCTGTGGCGGTTTCGGTTGCTTGGGTGTTTCTGGGGTTTATGGGCTTCGTGATGTTTTTTCCAAATGTATTTGGCTCTTTGTTGCGGGCGTCTGGGTTGTACAGCTTGCGTGACTCCTAACTGTATTTGGTGCGTCTGGGAGCACGTAAAACACGCAAAAAGCGCACTCTCACAGTGTCCCGTGTTGAATATATGTATATATATATATATATACATATATACATATATATATATATATATATATATAGCCAGCCCGGCCATAGTACAGACCTCTGCCCTGTATAAACCCGAAACATTGCAAGGTCGTGCGATTGGAGTTAATGGTTGATCTGTTTGAGATTTGGCATGCGCATTTCTTCAGGTAGCACTCGTTCTTTTGATTAATCCTGTGCGGCAACCAGGAGCTTCGGATCCGAGTGGGATGCCTTCGACAAGCTTCAGATTTTAGCAAGACCTTGATATTTGAGTTCTCGTATAACCGTTATAGCCGCCATCGCTTGACATTTTGGGTTCGAGGTTTTCCGTAGAACTGCCGGGGATGCTCTGGAGGGCCACTGCTGATACCCGAAATCGTGCATAACAATAATAATGGATACTGCTGCTCATTCGATCCTTATCATTGGAATACCATGCCCCGGGGATCCCCGGCATTAGCCGTGAAAGCACAGCTGATCTGTGAGAACCTGTATCGACAGCTGGGCGTGCAGCACTTGCAAAGGACTGGAAGGGTGACCAAGGTATTCCACTTCAGGTTTCAGCGAAATCGAAAGCTCTTTCGGTGGGTTCAGGATGTTCATAACAACCGGTTTTTCACCTTGCGACAGTTTCGGAAGCCCTTCGTTCGATGTTTAAGCGATATAAATTGCTACTTCCTGGGGTTCCAGGCCTGTCGTTTAAAGCTTGGGTAGAACAAGAAAGTATGCTGTTGCAAGAACTTCTCCGAAAAGCCCGCCGGTCGCTCGCCATGGACGGCGAAGAAACCCAAGTGATCCAGGACCGCCGGGAATTCCTAGACGAGTGACAAGCAGGGGTGACAGATGTGAGATAGGATCAAAGAGAAATCTATAAACAGATTGGGTTTAGGGAAATAGAGATTCACTATCAGAGAGAGAGAGAAAGAAAGAGATAGAGAGGGAATACTGGTAATATCAAACAGTTACAATCAATTATTAAACGAAATAAACAAATACACATCTACACTCTGGTGCATCCTTTTGAATATATATATATATATATATATATATATTATAACTTTCGAGCCCCACGCCCTCCTGGAAGGACGCCGATGACGCTGAGGAAGGGGAACAGGATGATGAAGGGAAAGCTTTCGGGCTGCAATTCTACCATGCATCGCCTAGGAAGTCGGAACATCGGCTGGAGACTGTGTGTTTTGAGTCTCCCATCGAAGATGGCGAAAGCTCTGCTTTGGCTCAAGACCCTCGGCACCATATCATAGTCGTTCACGCCAAGCTTGGTTTAGATCGAATCTGAGGCTGCTGGGCCACCCTTGACGAGATTGCGGGGAAAGACGTGCCACTTCTGATTTCAAATGGTGCTAATCCTCCAACCCTATATAATCCCTGTGATTCGGTTGGTGCTTGTGCACAGGTGAGGACATTATCCATGGGCTCGGGAACTGCGGACTGGGAGGAGTCTTGCTTAAGACATTCCCAATTGGTTGGGGTGAAGTGGCAATCATGCAGGAGCACCATGAAGAAAATGCCGATGATTGGCAAGATGCTGAAGCCGAGGCTGTCTTCGTTACCTTTCAAGTTCTGGGAATTCAGCATCAGTGGTTTTAATAGGGTGTTAACGGATTTGGGATTATAGCGGAGTGCATTTTGGAATGAGTTGATAGTAGGACTGAGGGGTTAGGTCAGGATATACAGAATTCAAGGCTCGATTGAGGCTTAAGTGTGTGATTTCACCTCTGCAGGACGATGGCGATGATTGGCAAGAAGGACAAGAACAAGAAACATGGGACCAGGACCGACTCCAGTTTTTCATGTCATGCTAGCATGCCAGTGGTCCAGGCCTGGGATGAAGAATGGAAAGAGCCAGCAGAGGCCGATAAAACCGAGGGGTAAATGTCCATTTGTATTTCATTTTTCGCCATTCATTGGCCACGGCAGGAAGTTCCGAAGGAGAATGAAGACTGGCCTGAGGACAGGGATCCTTTCGTTTCAAGTTGAAAATTGTGGTATGGTTTGCAACGACAGGACCCAGCCGAAGCCCACAATGGACCGCATGAAGAAGAATGGGCTGAGGACTATTTCTCACTGCATGTGTTCCTTTTGATTGCTTCGGTTTTGCGATAGGATGAGCCGGATGATCACGCAATGGAGCTCGAAGAAGACTTGGGCGAGGATTTTGCAATTCAGTTGCATCTTCAGACTTCCGGATCAATGACCACAACAGGACTGGGAAGAAGAAGAAGAAGATGTGCCGGGTCCCGAAGATGAATGGGACCAGGACTTTGCTGATATGTGCTTCTGTGTCAGGCTTTTGAACCGTCATTGTTTCTGATAGGACGAAGCTGAAGCTGAAGACATGGGCACGATCCCAGAGGACCCACACAACTATACTCCATGGCCCCAGATCCGATTTTTCCGCTTGTTTTGCTAGGAGCCCAAAGCGCCGAATGATGAGTGACCGGAGGCAGCTCCAATTTAGAGTCGATTAACTTTCATGTTCAAGTTTTACCGACACAGGACAAGACGGGCCAAGACGAGCTCGATGATGAGCAATGGTGGGCCAAGGACCGTGCTGAAACCTTTGGTCAACATAAACTCACGATCTTCGTTTCGTTGCAGTGATGGGAGGCCCTCAGAAGGCTACCAAGATGAGGTTTTGGCTTGTGCCGCTCCTTTCGCCGTTTGCTACTGCACATGCTAGGAATCCCCTCTTGCCGAAGCCCCAGGACAAGCCTCAAGCGACAGATATGGCTGTGCCCCAATACCCGAACCAGTCCTGGCTCAGGTCTGGGATGCCGATGAAAGCACCGGTGCCAACAAGGAGGCTCGACTCTGAGTTTTGTCTATATACTTCCACATTACCATCATAATCTGTATGTATCGTCCCAAATTTCGAACCTTCCCAAACTCGAGCGAACTCCAGCCTCCACGAGAAATATCATTTGAGCATCGAATAAGTCGCACTGCAGGCTCCCCAAGCAAGTATTCGGAAAGGTGGACAATAACACTACGAATTGATGCAATTAAGCTGAAGCTGACCCTACCTGCCCGTAGTACGCAGCTGTTCCTAACGACCATTTTCTATGGTTTCTGAACACCCAAACACTCTGATCCTAATCCCCCCTTCTACCGGCACCCGGGTTTCCATAAACTATCCCTGGGGCACTGTCCAGATCTGACTGTGTCATCGGTTCTGCTGAATCTTCGAAAAGTACTACAGATCACCAATCAAACCCGAGACCCGATCCTAATATTGAGCCCTGCATGCTCGACAGGTGCCGCAGCCAGAAGAGGCACGGGCTCCGATCACAGCCACCGAGGATTGCCACTCAAACACAAAACCCGATGCTGACCTTCTGATATGTGTGTTTGTTCCCGCCATTCCCGACAGGAGCCTGAGGAGGAGGAGGAGGAAGAGGAAAAGGCAAAGTCTCTTATTAAAAGCAGACCTTACTTACCCCTGCTTCAGAATTCATCCCGTAGGTTGAAAAGAAAGGAAGCAAGAAGACGCAGGCCGAGGCACGGCCGGTTCAAACTTTTCAGCTGTTCGTGCTTTTTGGAAGATCGGAACCTTCGGGGCTTGTTGGGGTTAACTGAGGTATTTAGGTATTTCGTGGCTGGGTGTTTGAGGTATTTCTGGTGCTTCGGGTTTGCTTATTATATTTAGTCAGTTCTCATAGCTCGAAAGACTGGTTCCCGGCAGGGTTGTCGACTACATATATGGATCCCGGAATCTGGCATGTTCCGAAATGTCTGATGGAAGCTTCGAGGCTTTCTTTCTGGGGTTAATTAAAGGTACTTGCATGGGTATTCCTAGTGGCTCGGGGGAACTTAGGTGTTGGGTTATTTCTACTGGTTGGCTTTAACTTAGCTAAGGTTCTCGTGGCTCGAAACAATGGTTCCCGGCAAGGTCTTCATTCGTGCTAGGATTTTGAATTGCCATTTAACCCAAAGATTATAGGCTGACAGAGTCTTAGATTTGAAGGTTTGGGGTTTGGGGCCCAAAAGTCTGGCTCTGGAGTCGAGTCAGATATTTTAGGGTATTTCTACGAAGAGCCTTCTCTTTAGTGTTAGCTGCTAACATATGTGCAGCTAAACCTAAGTTCTGAGACAAAACCCTCGCTACAGCGCGAACTACATGGGCGAGGATGCCGTGCGGCGGATCAAGCAGCTTGCGGTCGCTAGTCACCCCAATTTTGTGAGCAGGCATGTCCTTTTGAAATGGGCACTGCAGTTTTCGCTCCGCTTCCGGGAGCCGTGAAAACAGGCGGCGATCGTCAATCGCATTTTGTTGCAACCTTATATATATATATATATATATATATATCACCCCAACCCGAGAACCACGAACAATCAAACTCAGGGTTTCCAACTTCGTGCGGTCGGAATATATATATATATATATATATATCAATATATATATATATATATATATTATAATATAGTAGACTGAGAGAGAAAGAAAGAGACACTAACATTTTTGGCTCAAAGTCGTACTGGCTCGACCAAGACGAAACGTCATCATACAGGCTGTCGTCGCTATACTGCCAACCGTCGCTATATATAGCAACGAACAGATCGTCCTGGTGGGTCCACTCCGAGGCTTGCTGTTGAAGGTCTCGTCTCACTCAGCATTGAACTCCCGAGTTCAGTACCAAGGTGGCGGCGAACTCGCACATCCCCTATCACCTGTCCCCGCACCTCTTGCCTGCTTGATCACGACAAGCTTGCCTGTCGCCTACTGATCCCGCGTGCATCCACGTGCTTGAGCTGAGCCACATTTGCGACGCGGACTTCGCAGCCCAAATGCTCGCTTCATTCTTCCGAGCCCCAAACGCGCAGGCTGCCAGGAAGGAAGCACTCAGGCGTGGAACGGGGCCTGGGATGCCATCCTCGCAGTAAGCAAGGGGCACAGCGGCTACAGCTATTTCCATGTTCGTGCGCTTTCCCGCGTGCGCTTTCCCGCGTGCGCAAAGATAGTTCCCAAGCTTCAACATTCCTGAAATCCTGGCAGCTGAACCTTTCGACCGCAATGCAACACCTTGCAACACCTGTAATTACAGTCAGAGGATGTCAGAGGGGTGTTCGAGGCCATGTATCGCGTACGATGCGTACGAAGACCGCACACAAACGTCCCACGATACGACACAGTTCCGGCCCCGGCTTGAACAATTGAGCTCTGATGAATTCTACTACTCGAGAGATTGGGATGTTTTAGGAACCTGCACAGCCCGAGCTTGATAAAGTCTGCTAGCCTGAAAAGGCCAGAAACAAGCCACATGCCACAAGATGCCACAAGATATCACAAGATTCGACGCTCAGAGGGGCCCGGCCTTCTCAGGGCCAACAGCATCCCGCACGTAGCAGAGAAGGCGAGCCTTCGTCGAAGACTCGGCTCTCAGCTGGAGCGAAAAACCCCCCGCGCGCCCGCGCGGGTTAGTACCGGCGCGTAGGCTTAGGCGCATGGCTTATAGGCTCTTAGGCTGCAGGCCAGCTCTGGAAGCTCACGGAATGGCAGCCGCTCGCGCGATGCCTTCGGGTCCGTGACTGATGCTGAAAGAACACACAGAGAGAACCAGACCTAAACACACTTTGGTTTAGGAAAAAAGAACCATATACCTACCTTGTACCTCATTTTGCAGCTTTGTTTGAGTTCACCACTTGAGGACGCTTGCAGCTCTTCCATCGTCGGATACATGTTTCAGCTCACACGGTATCGATGGGCGACACATTGTCGGTATCTCAAACCTTCCCCAGCCAGAGAATAAGTGTTGGATCCTTCAGCGGAGCCTTCTCCACCTCTTCCAGGCTGATGTTCCAGGCTTGGGCCATGGCCGTGACAACGGACAAGGCCTTAATCAGCTTGGCCGCTGCCGAGTGTGTCCGGGGTAATTATTGCTGAGCATCAGCAGTGAACAACCTTGTCCTACAAACAGCATCAGATGCTATGCGAAACGCTCTGACACTAAGAAGACATCCCTGGTCAAGAGACTTTCCTAGGGCCTAGGGTGCAAGATGCTCGCGCGACAAGCGCAAAACCGATATCTTCTGTTGGCGTTTTAAGGCGCTTGGGTGTTACGTAGCATTTCCAGTGAAACTCAAAGAGACTGTCAGCATCTGGTGAAGCTCTGTCTTTGGGCGGTGCGTCTACCTGAAGTCACATCTCAACACCGAACAGCGATGCACAACGTCGGCCTCAAAAGCGCAGGCACGGAGGAGGGTGTCGCAGCCTTCGGCAAATGACACGAAGCACAGCACTCCCGACACCTCAGAACTGCTCCAAGCCCCTTGTGCCGAGCCCCCAGACAGGCGAGGCCCAGCAAAAGCCTGAGGAAGGGTTTAATGCTTGAAGTGGCCTGATGTTGCCTGTGTGCTGTTTTCCGGGCGGGCTTTGGTCATCTAGCTTAGCGGCTTAGCTCCGCATGGCTCTAGTCTTGTCGGCCTGCAGACGAGCGGTCGAATCAGGGGTGTGTGGATTTGCTTTCGTGTTGTTGCTACTCATTAGTAGTTAACCCTGACGAGCGAGCAGAAGACTCGCTTACCTCTAAACTCTTGCCACAAGAACCTGCAAGCTCCAGCAAACAGTTTGAGCAATGCGATAGCCTAGGCCCGGTTAACGTCTGTCCCTTGAATCTGGATTCGTGCAGTCAAAGGCCAAGAAAGATCCGAAAAGTCACAGCTAGTCCTGCATTTTTCAGCCCAGACGCAGCTCCAGCGCTCCTCCGCACATCAGGGCGCCCAGCGCCGGGCCCCAGGCGGCCTTGGAGGCTCCGGCGTCTCCGCCTTGTGACAGACAGGTCAGAACAGGACCGGACCGGAGGGAACTGAGACTCGGCGACTCCCGGCCGAGAGCCGAGCTCTGCATGAAGGCCGCACGCAGCTGGCCAGCAAAGAAGGGGAGGAGGTAAGCAATGTCGTACGGCTCCGACTCTGTTTCCTTTGGCCTCTCCTCGCAGCCAGAACGCCTCCCGAAAGTCTCTGTCGGAGGGTGCCAGCAGTCCTGCCGGGCGTCCACGTGGGCGCCGCGCCGAGGCAAAGGGTCGATGGAAGAGCGCTCGAAGCTGAAGCTTTCGGTCGTCGTCCTGAGCCTGAGGCGTTAGCTGCGCAGGAAGTGTAACGCGGGCTGCACCGAATGTGATACCAAAAACACCAATTTTTGCTAATAGTAAGTGTTTGGGTGACCTGGAGCTTCCTGCTTTGAAGGCCTGACAAAACCCAAAACGCTTTCTTGCAGAACAGCCTTTACACGAGCCGAGGCAGTGGCCTCCTTGCATCCAGGTCCCAGCCCCAAACAGGCACCCAGGACTCCAACTTGCCCACCCAGGCTCGGAAGGCCCAGGGCTCCTGTTCAGAAGCCTCTCTGGGCACCTCCAGGGGAAGCAACGACCATCTGTAAAGACCGGCCAGCGGATCAAATTAAAAGTCAAGCACGCCTGAATGGAGACGGAAGCATCCTCGGCCGCCCAAGCCACGAGCAGCTGTCGCCGAAGGAGATCACCTCTGCAGCGATACTGGTCTTTCGTTTACGTGAGAGTGCAAAGCATTGCGGAGCGGGCAATGAGGCTTAAGCACAAACACGTTTCTTGCACCCGGTCGCCTCGGGAACACGAGGCGCCGTAGCTGGTCTGCACACATTGCACGAAGTCCTGCTGGGTTCTTGCGGACCCCTGCTGGAACGCACTCAATAAGACTACGGCCTGCATTTACACCTTTGAACACGTAGGCCCAGCAGCTCAGCAAATTCCATCCGGCTTGCAAGTGGACTGCTTCGTCTTGGCATGGGGTGAGGCCGTCTGAATTCTCAATTGTTGAAGGATTCGGCCGGCAGGCGACACATCAGATGGGATTCTAGAATGCCTTACAGGACCTTCCGTCGGAATCTCGTCTTCTTGGTCTGGCGGCCTAGCGAGCTCAACCCTGAAGCCCACGTTGCGAAACCACTGGAAGCCAGGCCGGCAGAGCGTCAACGAAAAGTGCTTCGAGTCCTGAAGCTTCTCCGGTTGAGAGGCAAAAAGGTCGGGCCACCAGCACACTGCATGCTCTAGCATCCACTCGAACACTTCGCCCTGCGCACCTGAGGCGAGCATGCATCGAGAGTTGCCTTCAAGAGCCGCCTGTGGCTGCTTTTACTTACACGTTATTGAGCGTGGTTGAGCATTCTTCCGGAATCTGGAATACTGAAGAGCCCTCTTCTCCGCACGCTGTACTCAGGACAAGTTTGTACGAAAAACGCGCTAGTTTGTGCTGAACACATGTCAGTTTGTGAGTGCAAGTGAAGTCTGATCTGCACATTCATGAGCTGCTGCATTGCATTTGCCGCAACGGATGAGTGTGGGAAGCCCATATTCTAGAAGTAGGCATGGGGAACTCTACATTATGTCATCACCCGTCACGTCACGGAAATCGCACAGAAAACAGCTGCAGACGCAACATCTGCTGCAGAACATGCCGGGGACCTGCATCGGTGATCAACCGCCGTGCTGCTGTCACCTGGTGCAACATTCCATGGATACGAGGACAACCCAAGAACGCCGTTTCGACCCAGTTACCCCCTCACTGTTTTGGGCTGTGGCCCCGGCTTGCCAGGGTCGTGCGCCTGCTTGGACTTGGAGGACACCGAGCAGGGTCGCCGCAGACTGGCAGAGCTGCTAACAGCCGTTCTGTGAGGCTCGAATTCTTCAATGAATGTTCCTGCACGCTGGCTGTACATGGTGGGCGGTGCTTCTTCCTCCTGCACTAGATTGTACATCTGCCGACCATCTGCCATTGGTTACGGGACCACCTCCGATTCAGCTGCCATGAGCGTTTACGGCCCACAGTACCGACATGCTTCCGAACCTCTGCCACAGGACAAGTGTTGGTCGAGTAGTTTGCACGCTCGACGACATGCATCCGCTCTATGACAAAACGCTCGACAAACAACCTTTGGAGCCGAACCCCATCTAGCGAACTGTTGGTCAATCTGCGGCAGGTAGTGCTTCCGCATTTCTGCTCGTGTGCTTGGAGCTGGCAGTGATAAGGACCTACTGCTCCTCACTAATGTGCACTTGCTGCACCAGGTCCCTTCCGACCGGCAAATCTGCATTGAGGATGCGACTCACCATGCCGCGGGTAAAGGTACGGCGTACGGCGAGAAAATCCGGACTAAAGCCCGTGGCCTGGCGTTGCTCCGCAGAGCCTGCCACTCCGTCCTCGACCTGCCAACACTGGGTACTGCCTTAGGCCCCCGAGCATCCTACACACGTCCCTGTAGCCCTGTAGCGCGCTCAAAAAGGCAGAGAGCCGTGTCACGCCGATCTGAGCCCGGCACATACTGCTTGAGTGCTTCCTCAGCGGAGCTGAAGACAAGCTTGTCGAACTTGAGGGCTTCGGTGACTAGCCTGGAATGTGTCGAGGATGGTTCTACGACTGACATCGGTTACCTGCTGGGTCTTGCAGCTTCAGCTCTGAAAAAAAAAGGACGGCGCAGGTGTTGAACGCTTGCGACATCTTGCGACCAGGAGGCTTGTGATCGGCGGCTTTCATGGGCCCGACGACGTCAAGGAACTTCCCTGGTTCGTAGTTCATAGGAGTCGGCGGATGGTTCTTTGAGCTGGGTCTCCGGGTTTGGTCATCTGATTTCCTCGAGAACCGATGTGTAAACGGTTAGAACATACCTTGCCTATTTAGGCGTATGGCACCACCCACCCACACCCCAGGATAAAAATCTATCTTAAGATCTCACCTCCCGCTGAAGGTGTTCGTTAAAAAAGTGCAAAAAAGATCTAAAGACATCCTTATTCATATCAATATATGATTAATATAAATAAGTGTCAATGTGGTAAAATGTATGCTGTTGGAAATGACATTACAGATGATGATTACATAGGCTGAACAACAGCGACTGGTAAAACATAGATGCCACGCGAAAACACAACCTGATGTTCATTCTTTTATACATTTATGCACGAAGCGGGTATAAAACATTTGCATTTTTAACTTGTTGACAACTTTCCTTGTAATTCAGTGTGCAAAAGGGAAGGGGAAATAACAAGAGAACTAGGCACACTAAATAACAAGACAGGGCATCGAGATATGAAAGAATATTTTGGACAGTATTATCAAGACAACATTGAAAGGTATGGAGTAAAAGAGAAGTGGAAAGAACATAACAGAGAAAAAGTACATGAAGATGCAAGAAAACAGCATTGGAAAGACCCAAAAAGTGCTTACGAAAGACATAAACCGTGGAAATCAATAAAGCACGAATGCGAACGCACAGGACATTATGTAAATAGTAATAAAGCATCACACTTCACAAGTAAAAAAACATCAATCATATCTATACAAACATCAAGAAAATTAACTTAGCATTCTTATATTAATTTCTGGATTAATTTAAGAATGACATTAGCATTAAAAATACAAATACTGTACCAGCAGAAAATATTGTTTCAAGTGAAGCTACTTTGCGTGATTTATACGACACAATAAATTATGTCAATGCAAATAGTGGCGGCATTGCACAAAATGCATTAGATGACAGCTGGGCAATTGAATTCTCCAAAGACTTAGCGTGTAACAATACATTAGCATCTCACATAACATTATTAGATGCAAACTCAACGGATATGGCAACTCATACAAACGATATATCAGTGTTGAACACAAAGCGAATACAAAATTTCGCGGGTATTACTGATATATAAAGAAAAATATGTGTATATATATATAGATAAGAATTTAACTAACAATTACCAGACAACTACCCAATTAACAACAAGTGTTTATAACTAAACAAAAATCGATACAACAATGGGACAATCTTATACATCAACAGGAATGGACACCACACTAGGAAGTTATTATACGTCAGCGGTTATTGATTCAGGATTTTATAAACAAGCTTATGTTAATAAGAATGTTTACACGAAGACCGAAGTGGATGGTTTGATTGCCGGCTGGTGGGGAATCGCGATACACAGATACACAAATTGATAGTTCTTCATCATGAAAAAGGAAACAAATCAACATTTACCTATAAAAACCGTTTTACACCCATTGTTGACATTTCACCACCCACAATACTACACCAAGGATTCACATAAAAGAATAAAGTAGTTAATGTTGAACCGCTAGCTGGGGTTACCTTTTCAAACCAGTTCGGAGCAGAAACAGACAGAGATGTCGCAGTGCTTAAAAATCAACCCAATTATATACATAACAATGAAGGGAAACAAAAGAAATTGTACTGCTACAAGTGATGACAACGTAGCAAACTTAAGATCAAATCCAGCAGGAAATATTGAATTCGGTAATCTTACATTACCCGCCATTGGCGCTGATTTGTATAGACCAAGTGGTATTCCTTCATGTAATATAGGAATACGAGATTTACAAGGAATATGGGAATTTAGAAACAGAATTTTAACATGTAGAAATGTCAGTAATGAAATTTAGATACGCTTATGGAAATACAAAGTTTCGAACAGGGGCAGGTAAGACTAGGGACAGCATCAACAGCACAAGTAGGAATAATAGCGACACCCAACGCAAGTTAGTTTTTAAACGTCGGCGGAACATCTAATTTTGATATCGCAAGAATAGCAACAAGATCAGATTTAATCGGCGATCTAGACACGAAAGTTGCAGGAAGCGACATTTACAGACCATCAGATGATTCGAATTATACCTTAAGAGTAAGAGATACAGTAATCAAGGAGCGTTTGAATTTCGGAACAGAACTTTCAACTGTTTCGATGCTTCTACACCAGGCACGCACAGAACAGAAATGGTACTACAAGACACACCGAACGGAGATAACAAAGTGAGAATAGGAAGTGCAAACAGTGTTACAGGAGACTCTTTAACAGTTGGTGGAACGAGTCAGTTCCAAGAAGCTATCGTTATTTAGAATTTGTCAGTGGCAGGGTCAGAAATTATAGGAACTAAATCTAACTTAGTTCAACGAGCAGACGCTAGTAAATCATTAAATATTTGTGGAGAAGAAGAAACTAAATTTTAAATACAGACAGATAGAGGCATTGACCGTACAACTTCAAGTATCGCTCTTCAATTACATGACAACCCAGCATCAATAATAATGAATTGAATAGGGCAACAACAGTAAATCAACCATTAAATGTAATCGGCAATACAACAGCAGAAGCAAACTTAAACGTATGGGGTGAAATGTTGTATCAACATTCATCAAGTATGAAGGAAACGTTAAACGGAAGTGATTATGATACATATATATATATAAATATTAGAAATGGAGACAAAGACAGAGCAATTAATTTAACAGTTCGAACGATAGGAAGCACGCCTGAATTATCCATTCAAGAAGCAAGTGCTGTTCTAGTAGGACATTTAGATATTACACATTCAACTGGATCAACAAGTGAAAGAGAAAAAACGAATGATCCAAATTCCGATGTACCAATATTCTTAAGTATGAACGGAGCTAATATATGTGAAATATCAAGCACTGGTTTACATGCTAATGGAACTGCTACTGAAACATCAGCCGCGAGACTGAAAAACGACAAAAGGAAATTAACACTACAACATGCTACGATATAGTTAAGTACATTTAACCTAAAGAATATGTTCGCATTGGTAAAGAAGAACGAGAAATAGGTTTTATAGCTCAAGATGTACATACTTAAAATTTCCAAAACACTGGTCTAAGATTGCAATGAAAGATACTGATGATGACGATTTACAACTGAATTATATTACAATGAATGTCGTTTTATGGAGTGCCATCCAAGAAAAGATGAAAGAAGTAACACACTTGAAAAAAAATACGACATGGGAAGGTAAAGGTGGAGGACAAGGTAAAGGAGTATGTACATTAGTAAATATATATGTATATATATATATGAGTGATTTTGAAGATGAATATTAAGTGTGTATGGAACTAATCGAACAAAAAAGCAAAAAACATGAGAAACTCATATACTTTTACAGGCAATGAAAAATTTGCTCCAAAAAAGTAAACGAGGCAGACAAGCAAGTGGATGCATTCAGAAAAAAGCGCCCGTGCGTTGGCTTTACTACTCTTCATTGCTGTCCTATGTCCATATTCTGATGATATCGAATAATATTTGTAAGAATATCATTAATCATCTTGGGTTGTGTGCAGGAACTCTTCTGTATGATCTTCGGTGGCTTGGTTGTTTAGGTATTCTTGGTGTTTCTTGGTTGTTTCGTGTCTTGTTATGTTTTGCACTTCGGCAGGATCCACCACAAACACACTCTATTCCATCATTTCTAACAGCTGCGTTAATTCGTTCGTTGTTGTTATGATAGTGGGCGTTCCGTTCTGTTCTTAACCTCTCTCTATTGCTTTCACGAAATTCGGCTTTCCTTTTTTTATGAAGTTTCATCTTCAATCAGTTTAGGTTTATATAAAAATTTTCATTAATGTCTTGCGATCGTAGCTTTATAAAGAAAAATGAATAAAATTTAAAATTCACCGCTTGTTGATACATATCATACAAACGGTGTTTGTCCAACAGTGCAGAATTTTCTGCAATAAAGGCATATACTTCGCGCATGTTTCTTAACTTGAATTTGTATAAGGAACTATCATTTAAATGAAGTATTGGAGCCACGGCACTGTATTTCAGAACCGATGTCAGAACCGATATTGCACTGTGATGGGATTTTGTATATAAGCCGTGCATTATCTTAGACTAGTTGATAAAACGCTGGTCTTCTGCAACATCGTCAATTACGAAAAGCACCGAAAACAGTTTTTTGATTTTGTTGTCTTTTTGGTGTTCAGCAATGATGTTTTGTAATGCTGTTGGATCATAATCATCAAACAGATATCTGCTTTTTCATTGTCAACTTTGAAGTGGTCGGTTATGCAACGGTTTAGTGGAATCCAGCTTTCATCAACCGAAGCAGTCGGGGAGAAAATATAGATGCGTTCAAAACAGTTTTTGTATATCTTCCTGATAAGGTTCTGTAGTAAGATACCTTGACCACCTTGACTACTTGCACAGCTTATTGATCTCAACGGTAGCTTATATGCAACATCTAAAGTAGACTGTTGGTATTCATGTATGTTTTTGGCTCTACAGGCTCAATTGAAGGTATGTTATCGCTCATTGTTTAAGCAGAGAAACTATATATCATCTAACATGATCGATAAATATTTAGAAGCGTTCGAGGACCTTGAAGAAATTGAAAAATTACACCAAACTTAAAAGGTGTTGCACCGCTTGTCTAAAATTGGCTAAGGCAGTTCTTGAGCATTCAAAAATAATAAACTATAATGAGTGACAATCATAAGGAATCAAACGAAGGTGGCTTCCAATTAAGCACAAATACGATAAAGTGGTTACCTTGTAAATGTAGAAGAACCTTTCACAAAGAAACTAAGATAAACAACGGCGGTAAAACACTAATTGAAGATACACGCAGTTGGAAGATGGATAGAAGAATCACCCCAAATGAAAATGATATATTTGAAACGAACTCACAAGATAATGAAGGTGTTGATACAGCTACCACGTGGTGGGGATCAAGAAAGCCTACGCCAGAAGAGAGATTAGATAAAGTTGGGGAGGATGTTGAACGGATAAACAAAGATGTAACTATTTTGAAGAACTGTTGTAATTACTATGGTAAGGCTTGACACATTCCTGCCTAACCTATTACAGGCTACATGAGGCATGATCATGGGCATGATCATGCCCATAAACATCCTACCCTAGGGCTTGACACCGGCAGCCTAAACCATGTCCCCGGCATGATCCCTGCATGACACACGGCCCTTGTTTTCGCCGACAAATGCGTGCATCATCGAAGCTTTGCGATCACCTGGCAGATCAAAAACTTGAGAGGAGAAGAGAGAGACAAAGAGAGAGAAAGAGAGAGACACTGCACTTTCTGTGCCCAAATTCTGCCACCACCTACTGAAACTCATGCAGATGCTCTTTTTTTCTGCTTCCCCCAGCATTGCTTCCCCCAGCATGAACTTATGCACCTGCTTTCAAGGCACATTAATCATTAACAGTATCAAAACAGTGCCGCTCCGTTTCTTGAGTCGGGCCCTGTGAAGATGGTCGGCCCTGGTCGGCCGCAAGTCCATCATTAACAGAACAGTGCCGCTCCGTTTCTTCAGTCGGGCCCTGTGAAGTCGGCCCTCCTGGTCGGCCTCAAGTCCTTACTCCTCGCCTAGGATTTCATTGACCTTCTGCGAAATCAAAGGATGCACCTGCTTCACAGGCACATCAAACTCCTTCAGCGAGTCGAGCCGCTTCTTCAATCGGGCCCTCTGCCTGTCGGATCGGACCAAGAGAATGGTCTCCATGAAATAGACCTCGGTCCCGGTGATCCGTGCGAGCTGGAAAACCTCAGGCCCCTGAGCAAGAAGATCTCGGGCCTCCTGGGCCTCAGCCGGCAGATCTGGCCACGACAGTGCCTCCTGCAGCTCGGCGAAGGACTTCTGGACTGAAGCAAAGTGCTTGTCCAAGACCTTGTGGAATGGTTGGAGTCGGTCCCTGAGCACTGTCTGCCTTGCAAGTGTGCACAGCGCATCCCACATCGGGCCGCTCGGGCCGCTGGGCAAATCAGCCTTCCAGTTTCCGCCGCTCTCGGTCCCTCCTGCATGAAGCTTCAGGTCCGAGAAGGCCTGGAATGAACTTTGCAGCTGCACGCGGAATGCATCATGGCTGCTCGTCTGCAGACAAACTCGGGCCTTGGCAACTGCCTCCTCGAGATCTTTATATGATGCCACTTGCAAGTCATCCCAAGACTTGATCAGGGCACTGAGGCTTTCGATGTCATGACCGGGCCCGGACGACACATGGTGTTCAATCTTCAACCCTGTCAGAGTCTTTGAAAGCCTCGGCAGCTGCTCTGAATCCTGTGGAATCATCATAGCTTTCACCACCGCAATTGCCAGCTCGCACGTTGCAATTCCCAGAGCCGGATCATTGACCAGTCGGTCCAACCAGGCTCGGGCCTCGGTGCTTTTGCCGGCAATACCCACGTGGCAAAGTGCCTGAGATGTTCCAATGCAATATGCACACTCTACGACGAGGCCTTTGATGTCCCAAAAACCTTGAGCTGTCCTACTGTCCTGTGTTGGCGGGATAATGCAAACTCGTCCCGTTAAACGTTACGCACATTTTAAAACACTGCGACATGTGATAACTGGGTTGTGGCTGACTAGTAGTTAGTGGCTGGCTAGTGGCTAGTGCTGGTGACTGACTGTTGAACCTATTGTGCAATGGGACCAAGGTCGCTAGCTAGAGTCATTCCATGATGGCAGTATGCCCGAACACATAGGAAGTAGGTCTGCATAGATCGACAGCCATGTATCCACTTCAACTGATGCAGATGAACCAAGTCAATTGTTGCATCCTCAGGATTCTGAGGCACTCTAAGGGTTCCAAGTTCTATGAGAATGTCCATGGCTTTTGCTATGCAATTTGGGTCCTGGAAGTTGCTGTCGGCTTATTATGGGAGTGAAGGGATGTGAACACCGGCCGGGGAGTCCAAGCAGCCTGGCATGACCCAGGCAGAATTGCTCTCTGCAACATGAGACATCAAGTTGACAAAGCTATGAACTTCAATCTCCATAGAATAGGAATAAAGACTTGCCCTGTCAAGGCCGCTTCCAGACCTGGGACATGAGAGTCTAAGTCCTGTGTCCTGTCCCAGGTCCTACAAATGGGCTAAGTGAAATTAGACCAACTGCAACAGAACAATTTGCGAGGAAAGTTGCGCTAATGTCCGCTGTAGCAGACTCCACATCTTCCGGCGAAAGTTCTTTTCCTGGGTCCAGTGCAGCATCGAGCCAAGCCAGTGCTTTGCGACTTCTCAGTCGCACATTGAGCTTGTCGATGGTAGACTGGAAGTTCTCTCTTTCTAGAGAAAAGCTCTGACCCAGGATCGCGACTTTCCTGGCCCAGCCCTCTCGAAGGTTGAAGACTCGGACCTCAGTGGTACCCACAAATTTTCTCTTCAAGCAAACGTTGGGTCCTTGTTCATGGATTGAGAAGAAGCACTGTGCACGACCCTAGTACTTCATTTGTAACTGGTATTTGCATTTGCACATCTGCAGTTTACCCGCATAGCTGCTGGGGTTACCATTTAAATTCATTTAACCTCTTTATGACAGGTTAGAACGACAGCTGGTTATATGTCATCTGTATAAGGATTTCATGATTTGGACACTGCCTGCAAACATCATTCACCAGTCAAGACTCCAGCTCTGCTGCCCTTGCATCTGCAGTGTCTTCCGGGTCAGACTCTTCTGCATGCAGCAGCCTTGAATGAAGCTTCTGCAAATCGATTGCCAAATGCTTTTGGACTGCCTCAGCCAAAAAAGCCAGAGTCTCAGTGTTCAACTCTCGAGACCAGGCCCCCCAATTGGCTTGTAAGTCGGCCCAGGCTGCATCCAGCTTCTCTTCATCACCGCCCTTCAAAGCTTCCAAGCAGTCTCGGACCACGGGCTCATGCAGCACCTGGGTACTCGCGCCCAACCAGAATCGGTCCAACCTTTTCCTCCAGGCGGCGCTCTGAAGGAGCTTCGCCACCTTGGAGGTGGCTGCAATGGACAGCACTGGATTGTGCTTCCGTTTGGTCCATGCCTCCAGCTGATCATCTCTCACCGGCAGGCTCTGCACCAAAGCACCCACTGCTCGGACCGTTTGCACCATGAGCTTTGCCTTCTCAATTTTCATCAACTCGGGCTCATCCGCAGACTTCTGCAGCATTGTCTCGCTTAGCTCTTGCAGGCCAGCCACATCATCGTTTTGCATCATCTCCGGCAGACAGTAAGACACAACAATGTCGTGTGCAAATGTGACCTTGTCCTCCTGACTCATTGCCAGGGTTGCCACTCGGGCCTCTTCTGCATTGAAGAGGTTTTCGGACAACTTGGGCCACAGAACCTCAAAGCAACGAGCAATGTTCTTATTCGTGCCTGCCGTCAATCTCTCACACCTTCTTTGCACCAGTCCCTTGCAAGTAACCAATGGCAGCGGGCCTGGCCAGAAGGGTTGAAGTGTGAGAAGATGCTGGCCAATGTGGTCATCCTCGAGTTTGCCGACGGATGAAGGCCGAAGAGCCTCTGCCGCATGAAGGGCCGCCAAGTGATTCTTGAATCGGGCCAGGTCCTCTTCCTTGCCAGCTTTCTCCATGGCAGGCACCCTCTCCCGCATGTGATACAAGGTGACTTTTGGCTTGTGGCACTGATCAAGAAGAAGCTTTTCCACCGACAGCTCGTCCGAATTGGGGCCGGATGTTGTCGACTTGGGCGTGCTGCTCTGGCTCAGACGGCGCCTTTGTTGCCTTTGCCAAGATGTTGGAATGGCCGACAAATCGGGCCTTCGGGCCGAGCCGTTGGCCTGCAGGCAAAACTGCTTTGTTGTGTCTTTGGCTTACTGACGGACCAGAAACCTGCTATTTGTTTGCTTTAGCTGCAAACGATACAGGAACAGTGGGGGCAGTTGCCCACATCATGCTAACTTGCAGGATGCTGCCTGGATTAAGAGGATTACCAAGGCGACTGTGCTATGAACTGCCTGGCCTCTTGAAAGCAGCTGCCCAGTTGATGGGCTGCTTCCATCGCAGCTGCTGCAGCATTCTTGGTGGATTGCAGCACATTCTGCATATTCCACTCTCCCGGAACTTCCCCTCGTTGCAACTGCTGCATGCGCTCCAGGATGGCAGCAGTGCCTGCAGCAGCACTTGCTGCTGCTGCTGCCGATGCCGCTGCAGCAGCAGCTGCTCCACTCAGTGCCCTCAATGTCGGATCTTCATTGCCCGTCCTGGGTTTCCATCTTGCAAAACAACAATTTGCTGCAGCTGTAGCTCTGGGTGCTCCAAACCCATGCATCAGTGAAGTAGGCTATGCTCTTCACAGGAAAATACAGGAGTAGGCCTAAAGAAAAGAAAAAAAACAGTACATGGCTGAATGAGAAGAGGGCTATACTTGTTTCTGCAGTTTGGGTTTAAACTGCTAAGTGTTGCTTCACAAGCAACACGTTTGCTCCCTCTGCTAGTCCACAAACTTCTGGGACGTAGGCCAAGAGAAAGTTTCCTTCTGTAACCATTGTAACCCTTTCTCATCTGAGGTCTTTGAATCTGGTTGGTGATTGCAATTTCAAGCAGCTGCACTGGTCAGCACATGAACATGAGTCATTTATGAGCAATGGTGTTTTAATTTCAAACGTTGGAAAATATACTTAAAAATGGACAATGTCCCAATTGACCGTGCCATGCTTCGTGGCTGGACTCGGGCCACTGCTCGGACCATCTGTGTTCGGGCCATTCGGAGTTGCCGAACCTGGCCTCGATAATGATGTGGGCGTTGTCTCGCCGAACAGATTAGAAGCACCTCCGGAGTTCGATGGTGTACCATCCATCCCGACTGACGGCAATCTATGGTTTCTCACCTTGACTGATTGCCGTGTTTGGCAACGGCACTGGCAAGCAGCAGCATGTGTGTTCAATTGTCCAGGGAAAGCCAAGCACAAAGCACCCCAGCATGCTGCATATTCAGTCCAAGCCTACGGCCTAAGCCCATGCATTGTGCTGCACGTCAGCTCATGTTACCCTAGCAATGACTGTAAAACATGCCAGGCCATCAAGGCAATCTCGGGCCCCGAAATCCTGCTGCCTGACCTCGGAGAACTTGCAGGTGCACTCATGTAGCATGTACAGTCTAATGTTGACCACCTGCAGTTTCTAAGAACCCTGACATCTCAGGAACTGCAGCCCTTGCTACGTCCAGACCAGCTGAAGTCAACAGACCCAGAACACTGGACATGGTGCATGGAAGGCACGTCTTTCAGCATGATGCAATGCTCAGAAACAACCAAAACTAGTGTCTGTAGCACACTTGTCACTGACTCTGTCTGACACGAACAGCAGTCTTATACTTGCACTTTACACTTGACACTTTACGCTCTACACACTTCTAAATCTGCACCACTGCCAGACTTTTGCACAAGTCCATGATGCTGTAAGCTGCGAGCACTATCAGACAGAGACAGAAGAGGAGGGGGTGAGACAGACACCGGGACGGAGGCCAAGGAACATGATGTGTATAACTTGGCAATGGCCAGTGCCAATGACTTCAAAAGAAGTAAAGGGCAATGAAACAGACAGCAAAAGCAACATGAGAGCGACGATAAGGCATTCATCTCTATCCCGAATCTGAGGGCGACTGCTCGCCGACTGTGTTAAATTCGGATGAGTCAGCGGAAACGACCTTTCCATGGACAACAAGACCAGCTGCACGTGGCATGGCAAGTTCGGTGGATCCCGCACCCACGGGTCCAAGGCAGAAAATTCTAGCACTGCACGAGACCCTATCCGGGGGCAAACGGCAATCCAGGGGGCAGCAAAAAGAACAGCAATGGAAAGAAAGGCCACACGTGCATCGACTGGAGCAAGGAGGGCTAGTGAACAAATACTGAAGGCTTGGGAACAGTTATGCAAAAGAAGTGACAGGAGCAGGATGAACTACATCTCCTGAGATTTCTACCTTGCCTTGATTCTGGGGCCTTAAGCCTTGAGCTCCATGCAATGTGAATGCCGAGCACATAACCATGGAAGATCCAATTGGCGACAACGATGAAATGCAATATCTGCTACTGTGATCTTAGTAAACACAACAGCGGGTAATTTGTATTTTACATGGCCGCCCAAAGTTTCCAGCGATTCAGTTCTGACACTGCAGTGTAAGCAAGTTTTTTGCGCAAAGTAATTAATTGCTCAGCTGCCAACCCTTCCACCACGAAGCCTTCTGTTGTGCCATCTGCATGTAGCACCTGCGAGTCGCAGCCGGGTGATTCCAGACTTCAGGCTTGTTGGTTGCGGGTCCCGGAATCCTGGCAAGAATGGTTGATTGGGATGCAAAACCCTTTGATCTTCATGGCCCGGTACCAAATCAGAGTTACTAGCTCTACCGGCTGGCCTATGGCGGCACGCCAAATTAAAAAACCTGAAAACTTAAAATTCATCAAACTCTCGTCCTCTCGTAGGGTCTACCAGGTCTAGACTAGACTAAACCAGCAAGCATGTCGGCTGACCCGGCGGCCGGCAGCGGCGGTGGCAGTCGCTGGCATGTGGCCGAGGAGGGCTGGGGCTAAGACCCAAAGCCGGCAGGCATGTTTCCAAAATCACTCGGGCCTAGGGTGAGGTGCTTACCCTGTGCCGCCTTCTTGCTATCCAGCCACAAGGCTTAGTCTAGCTCCAGTCTAGAAAAATTAATGGTGGGTGTGGTCGAAGGGCTCGGGTCTAGCTGTGCGATGTCCGTCGTCTCCTTGTCCTTGCTGTAGTCTGTAGGATTTCGAGCCTCGTCCTCGTGCTTCTGCTTTGACACCTTCTCGGAGCTGGGCGGATGGCCCGTCAAGGACACTAAGGCGCTCCTCGGCAGTGTGGGCTTTGCCGGTTGTGCCGGATGCTTTCCACGGCTGGTCCGGCAATTACACTCCTTGGCCGAAGCAGGACCTTTCCACTGTGCGTCCTCCTGCCACGGCTTCTGTTTCTGGCTGTAGGTCAGTGTAGGTACTTGGCATCCCTGGGGCTGTGTATGCAGCCACTGTGAAGCAATGGGGCACTTTCTGACCCTTGTGCTGAGAAGGTGCTTCGACTGCACCTGGCAGTAGATGAATTGGGCCAAGACCCGGTGTTTCAGCACCAAAGCTTGCCACCGTCAGGTTCTCGACCACGAAGAAAGAATTAGGGACAGAGTTCAGGGTTGGGTCTTGATGCGGTTCTTGGGCACTGGAGTTCAAAGCTCTTTGTGGCTACGGCTTCGAGAGGCTCATGTACTTGCCTTGTTGAAGTGCAGAGAGGGCATCTGGTTCAGGGTAACACGTTGATGTTTGTTTCAGAAATACATTCTGGTACTGTAGGTAGAACCACCAGCATCAGGACTTCATTGTCAAGAGGACGAGGCTGCTTAGGTTTCGGCAATGACACTCGGACAATCCAGGTGAGACATATGGCATATGGGTTTCTCTAATTTCTAAACCGAAGAAACCAGACTATTGCAAAGCAGCCACTGGCCCCGATGCTCGGAGAATCGCAAGCCCTGACACGACCCCTGACGCCGCAAGCCATAGCGACAGCGACTACTTCTAGTGTAAACGTGAGGAATGTTGCTAAGCTGCAACATCGACCCGAGAGTAGGACAGGCACCAGAAGCCCCGACAATGCCCCTGAAGCTCTATCCTATCTAAGCCTTTCCAAAGGCGACGTATGGCCGGACTCCCGAAATTTGCAAACCTGGAAATCCGCACGAGGCGACGAAAACCAGAAGCCCTGCCACTGCCAAGCAATTCGACCCGGCGAGACCTAGGACAACCGCAAGCCGTGAGACTGCCCCTGACACTGCAGCTTTTCGTGCAACGATCGATTTTTATTACTGTTTCAGTGCCCACTGGGGCTTACAATGCCGTGAGTCACTACATGAAACCACCTACTACCTTCGCTTTAAGACTTGAAGACTTTAAGATTCCAAAGGAATCGGCCCAATGGAAAGTATTACAGTACGTACAGACATACAGTCCACAACCGCAGCAAGCCAACAGGAAAAACAGGACACCCGGCCCTCATCTTCCATTTAAAAGCGAGGATCTGGAGGATCTGCTATCTGGGGCTTGGTGCTCATCTAGAATCTAGAGTTTTTTTCAACTCCTGAACGACGAACCCCCGGCCTCAGAATCGAGGTCAGCCGCGTCTTTGGGGCCACTTCCTCAAACCTCACATCGTCGGGCTCTGGCTTCTGGGCTTCAGAAATTAGTCCTAGCAGTTTTAGCTGAGAATGCACTCATCAGGACGGTGTGCCACGTGACTGACATGGTTTTCGTTCTGGCCAAAGGAGGACACGAGGTCAGAGCTCGGTAGGATTTAAGCCTGACCACGAAATTGGTATGGCACAGCACAACACGGCCAAGCACACCGAGATGTGACACAACGTGAGCTTGCGTCGTTTTCCCGGGCTGCGACTGCACCGGAAGTTTCTATCGCGGCCACTCAGTAAAAGTTTTGTAGATTAGCTAGTCACCTAACGGACTCAGGAGTATTTGGGAATGAACACTGAAGCTTTGATGGTCCTAAAGAACAGATGCTGTAACCCATTTCAACATCTAGAGCTGAAACTTGCAAGCACGGTAGCCTTGCCGGAAGCACAGCCAGGACAATCTCAAAGAATCCACACATGGGTCCAAGGACAAGGCAAGCTTCAATGCAGGCCCAAATGCACATGCAGCAGTGATTGGTGCACTCTGGAATTTGTTTTTCATCTGTGCAACACCTCGGGCCATGGAATCCCCCTCCCTCGGCCAGATCTGGGCAAATTACTAAGTCCGAAGTCGCAAGTCGCTAGCAGCTAGCAGCCATGCTCTGCACGTAGTTTCTCGAGAGCGCTCTCGAGAACTGAAATTGTACGCTTGGCATTTGCCAATTCCGGCAGCACAGCCTTGAGCTGCTCTGAATCTCGCAGCAGGCTTTCGTGCTCTTCAGCACAACGGAGAAGGTGCAAATAGTGCCCTTCTGTGAGTCCTCGGATGAGGTGGGGTCTGCAACAGGAAAGCATGTGCTGCCCTGCCAAAGTCAACAACCCTCCAAAAATCAATGAGGTCCAAGAATCGCGGTCGGACCTCTCTCTCTAGCGGATCTTTCTCCACTGCCCGCTTCTTCTTCACTGATCTTGTCTCTTCGCGGCCATCCGGAAGCTTCTGCTGCTCTTCACCTTTTGGCTTCACCATGTCCATTCGGCCCTCAATGTCTAGCATATGTTGACCTCGAGAGATTGAAGGAAACACTGTTTTCACTGGATGTTCGCCTGCTGGGACAAGTGCACCAGCACCATCATCTTCGGGCCTGTGACTGGCGGTATCCTCACCATGATGTTCGCCTAGGGCTAGGGCTTTAGGACCTGGATGTTCGCCTGCTGGGACAAGTGCAGCAGCACCATCATCTTCGGGCCTGTGACTGGCGGTATCCTCACCATGATGTTCGCCTAGGGCTAGGGCTTTAGGACCTGGATGTTCGCCTGCTGGGACAAGTGCACCAGCACCATCATCTTCGGGCCTGTGACTGGTGGTATCCTCACCATGATGTTCGCCTAGGGCTAGGGCTAGGGCTTTAGGAATTGAAGGGGTTGCAGCTCATGACTTTGTGGGCGGCTGGAAGGGGGTGTCTTCAGTAGACATGTCATGTGTGGAACTTAAAGCCATGGAGACAAAACCACAGAAAGAAACCGATATCGTCGACGAGGCTCCTTGAAGCACAGGTTCAGGCTGTACCCTACGTCGACGGCCATTGAGTCTAGGGTAGGACTTCGACCATGGCGACTCGCCGAACCGCCGGATATTTCTTGGAGGCGTGATCATGGCTGCGGACTGGGAAGGAGGCAATGAATTACATTCACATGGCATCCTTGCAGTTGTACTCAACATGTGTGCCTGCAATCAACACTGTCACACCAAAGCGGCAAGTCTGGACACCAGCAGGCCATGGCGGCAGCATGCCACGCCAACGTCAGCACAGACACACACACACACACACACACACACACACACACACACACACACACACACACACTCACACACACACACAGCCTCCAAGTGCCGGGCCTTTGGCATCCCACACCGAAGTGTTTCCGTCCTGTTGCACTGTGGGTTAAAATCTAAGAAGAAACCAGGGGCACAGTGAATGGATGCAGAAAATGAGGCAAAGGGATGATGACGGTGCAGGATGGCTTGGCTGGCCTCACTAGTTCATGAGCTGCCAGGGCACCATGAGCTACAGTCATCTAGAGTAGGATGACATAGGGCGACTTGGACCCATGATGCCTTTTGCTGGAAAGCACATTTCAAGGGAAGCTGTTTGCATTCTCGGAGCTGCAGCCATGATGCATTCTCATCTCTGTTGGGGCATGCAAGGACTCTGTTTCTGTTTCGCCCTGCAATGAGGGAGAACGAAATCTCGGCGACCTTGTCCCTACACACGGTCTGTAGGAATTTGCAGATTCCCATATGGGCTGCCATGGGGCACAGTCGCTGAAGAGTTTGGTTGTTGACTCTAAGAAGCCTGCAAGTGGGCAGTGCTAGCCGGTTGCCAGTTAACGCCCACTACTACAGATGTCTTAATTTCCGTATTTTGACTTTTGGAAGGCTTAGGGTTTAGGGCCTTGCCTGCTCTCAGCACGGAGATCCTGCCAGTGATGCCAGGAACACCACCACACAGCCCGTCGTCCGCCGGTGTCGATGCGGCTGGTGAGCTGGATGTGAGCTCTGGCGCAATGAATAAAGGTTGTCGGCGAAAGTGCAGAGGCTGGTACGGACAGATTCAACATCCGGTCTTGTCCAGCTTGCATGTTCTGCGATGGCTTCCTTGAGGTTCCGAACCTTTGGCCCAC
This sequence comes from Symbiodinium sp. CCMP2592, assembly GCA_905221615.1. Classification (NCBI taxonomy): domain Eukaryota; class Dinophyceae; order Suessiales; family Symbiodiniaceae; genus Symbiodinium; species Symbiodinium sp. CCMP2592. The sequence goes on along the minus strand of CAJNDT010000029.1, from coordinate 260,214 downwards.
TCCGGACGGTAGCCGATTTCTTGCAGTGGCCACGGAATCTGAAGTACCTGCTCAAAGCTGCTTGTTTTGAGCAGCTGGCTGCAGGTGATTCTGGCTGGGCAGGCATCTCCGTCTCCGTTTCCAATCAGCTGAGAGTCTAGGGTTTAGGGTTAGTGCGGCTTCAGTGTTTCATGCTTTTACTTGGGTGCGCTTTAACCTCTGCAGGATTGATGACGGTTCCTGGGTACGACGTGGATCGGGCCTTCTTTCTCTGGGGCCTGGAATCCACAAGGCTTATTTAGCTTGGGCTTCGGGAGGCCTTTCTGGCTCCTGTTCTGCCACGGTCGACAGGAGCCAGAAGGAGCCTGGGGTGAGAACTTGTGGTGAATGTAGTTTCCGTCTTCGGCTCCAAAGAGGGAAACTGCAGTCACTGGACCCCAACACCAATAGTCAAGTCAATGAACTAAGTCTTCAACCCAAGCACCGACACCCCGCCAGCTAAACCAGGGCCAGTAAACGACCTTGTCAATTCCAAGACAGGGAACACCACCGAGGCCTTCTCAAACCTTTTAACCCTGAGACCCTGTGCACAAGTTCAACCCTTGGATTCCTAAAACCCTAAACCGGCCTAAACGTTTATTTTTTTCTGAATACAACACAACTAAAACCCTGGTATCCTAAACCCTGGCTGCCGAGCCGTCCTTCCGGTTGAAGGAAGACCTAGGGGGTGCTGGTGGGCAGTCGGTGGGGGGGGCACATTACAGCAAAGCCTGGGGCCTCTGAATCACTAATGCTTGGTTGAAATGAGACTCGTGGAAGATGTCTTTCTTGCTAGGCTTCAGGAGTCCCAACAAGGCCTGGCTTGGAACTAGCTTCCACTAACCTGTAAAGCTTTAACGGGACAGATGCCGAGCAAGTGGCACGGGGGCACACCAACACCTATGGACTGCTGCATGTGGACCCTACTATGGACTTCTCTGAACCCCTATGGACCCCTAAAGACCCCGATGGATTTCTATGGACCTCGATGAACCTCTATGGACCCTTTGTATTTTTATCAGACCGGCCTTGCTCTGCATTACTTTTAAAAACTCTGCTCGCAGTTCGCAGCACAGATAATCATGGCCATAAGGCAGAGTCTCGAATGGAGGAGACAAGAAGCCGAGGCACCACCACTAGTATCTGGACCGCACCAGAGCCTTGTTTAATCCATGTTCTCGATTGTGAGCCATGTACTGTGGTACTCGGGCCGAAACGAAGCAGGGCTGCAAGCGTCTATGACGACTTGGTGCAGTGAAACAAACAGGACATGAGACCAGTGGGCTGTGGTTCAGGGAAAGTGGAACCTGCAGAAGGTGCTGGCCCAAGAACGGGACCACTGCTTTCCAGAGGCCAGGCAGTTAACAGGGCGGTCGACCTTGGTAATCCATGCAGTGAAACGGTGTCTGTGAGCCCCCAGCCCCCCTGAACCACGTGCCTCAGGATAGGTTTTTCGGGCTTCCACCCCACAGGCCATGTGTGCCTTCCATTCGGGCTTGGCATGTTGGCCACGATGGGACTGCTGCTGGGGTGTCCCCGAACGGGCTAGGCGGCCGGTTGGTAAGGGAAGCCGGCCATGCATACAAATCCGTCTTTTCACAGAAAGGATTGGCCCTGTCTGACTGTCTAAGGATTGTTTGTGTCTGAGCTGAACAGAAGCCAGTGGACGCCGGGGACATGTAGGGGTCCAGGAGATGCAAGGCAGGATGGGGGCTGGAGTTGGACTCTTCAGTGGGATTCCAAGCAGGACTGGGAATGTTTGATGGCAGCTGCATGTTCTGGCCCCTCAGCACCCATTCCCGCCAGACGTGCCTTTTCCAAAGACCACCCTTAGGGAGCATTGTAGTTGTTGTAATCATCCAACTAACAACAAACTCCAACTAAGCTCAGCTTCTTCCACACACTCAAGCCTATCGATTAACCCCTAAAGTCCTGAAACCCAAACCTTGCAGACTGCAGACCACAAAGTGAAACCCCAACTGCAACCCTTCTTCACCACACAGTGGTTCTCTCACCTTCTGTAGACTGTAGAATGTACAAGTCGGGTCTATCCCAAACTTTGCAGCACTTCCATAAGCCCGCACCTACTTTTCACACAGTCACTACAGCTGCGGCATTCGGGCTGCAATCGGGGGCCGTGGCCGGGAGTCAAACCCTTCAATGTCACAGTGCCAGGCCCATTTCAGGCGGGGTTGTGGGTCTTGGGTCCACGTCGCGACTTGGAAGAGACTCTCGGAGACCCCTGCTGCCCTTGAAACTCCGGACGTTTCCAGTTCATCAGTGCAATGGCCACACTGCCGATTCGGGCCTACCAGCCACACTGCCGATTCGGGCCTACCAGCCTGACCAGGACTGTACACGCTGCCAAGTGATATGTAGGTCCTCTACGAGGACAGCACGTCTTGCAACCCGACGAAGTCGTTGTTGAGCAAGACGACATGCAAAATAGAGCTCACACCCTGGGGTGATGAGCCAATGCAGTCCCCGTCCATACGGTTCGTAGAAAACTTCGGACCAGCCCAGGGACTCGATGAAAGCAATCTGTTGCCAAGCAACCGGCACATCGGACCCGCTGAGCTCGAAGCGTCCCAAAGAAATGTGCGGTGCATGCACGGGGCCTGTGAACGATATTTCGGGCCACACGGCGATGTACCACGTGCCATCGTCCTGGAGTTGCATCTGGACAGAGCCTGCAATGAACCGCAAGATGAACGGCCGATACATGAATATTCGGCCCCATTCGCGCTGCCACAAAGTACTTGCTCCGCTATCCTCAAGGGATCGGGTCAGACGAACTTGGCGGCGTCGGTCCGAAAGCAGATGCCGGAACTGTGGCAGTGAAGGCATAATGGCCAGGTCGGGTGAAAATGCAAAGTACTATGCTGTACTGTGCTGTAATGCTTTGCTGCCAATTCACTCGATGACAAGCTGCTGCGGTGGGGGCCCCACCAAAAAGCTGATTCAAAAACATAAGTGAAGTACATACAGTCAGCTGTTTGTTGTTGGCCATGGTTGCAGGTCGCGAGTGCCAACGACAAATCAAAATGGCTTATATAAGCTTTTTTCGGGCCACAACTCAACAGCAATCTAGACTAGAGCATGCACACATGATCTTGCATCTTCATGAGCAGATTCAGACTCTCCACCCACAGCACACGCATGTCACACACTCGTCCGAACCCAACACATTAGTCATCCGCTTTACGACAGACTTAGCCAGCACTGACTGAGGCCCTAGCCGGCACCAGGCAAAGGACAAGCGACATCAGCCGCCTGGCCCAGTACACATGCTCGTCCGCCAACAAATGCATGATGTGCTAGTGCTTTCCCAAAGCTTAACTTTAAATGCAGACCACGAAGGGTTGCACCCACAACGGTGTAAAGAAGATGTGCTGAACACAGGCATCCCTCATATCACACTTAGACCTCATCTTCAACGACATTTCCCCCAAAGCATCGCAAGCCTAGGCTTCTTCTGGCACCCACCCACCTGGAGCCCCGTGACGGACTTCGGGAGGCGCTTCGGGCCTGCCCGGCAAGTTTTCAAATTGAACTTCGAAACCTTTTCAAATTATACATCATGGATTGCATCACTGACGGGCGCAACTGCAGTTGCAGCACAGCAGCCCTAGAGGCCCTATAGAGGAGGAAGTAACACCAGGAACTCACCTCGTTGCTAGAAGCCGTGAGCAAATGTGATCTCAAATTAAATTATTGAAGTAAGCCGAGAGTTCGTTAAATAATGGCCATGTCTTTGAAGACCAGTACCCTGCTGTTGAGGGGATTTCCTGCGGCAATCTTAGGCAGAGGTGTCAAGCTTGGTGTCAGATGCAATATAAGTAATTTAAAGCTGCAAACCTTACTACAGAGTGACGGGTATATTTGACTCTGATTCCAGTTCATTTTGAATTCATCGTAAACGACACATTATAGTTATTATTGTCGGGCCACGTCGCCTACGTCAAGCTAGCAGCACCGCCGGACCTGGGCAGCCAGACCGAATGCCCAGACCAGCGATGGAGCAAAAGGCCAAATCCACTGACCACCCCCAGTTGTCAGGTTATCTTATTAGAATGTAAAATTAACAAGTCAGTTCAAGGCTCAGGCTTGCATGTGACTGCGGTCACTTCAGGCTTCAGGGTCGGTCGGGAACTGAACAGATCAGGGTTCAGGATCAGGTTACAGGTTTAAGAAATACCAACATTCTTGTCAACATCAGACTTGAGAATCCTGGTTTAGTTTTCTCAGGGTTGACTAGAGCAAGTTTAGGCAGTGGAGGCATTTTGGATGTGCTTGTGTTTTTGGAAAGGGAATTCTTAGTCACGTTCTTAATTTATGGGTGGGGTTTGGGAGGGACAAAGAATGCTTGATAGCTGATAATGAAGACTCCACAAGGAAGTAAGCTATCTATCAATGCTGAAAATGGGCTGCAGTCGGTAGTAGCCGTCTCAGTATCTAAATGTCCAACATCAGTAATTACTTCCCTACTTCAGATGGAACTAGCGATAGAATTCGGGCTTGAAATCTCTGTTATCATGAGACATAATGGAGTTTAAGGCTTTTACAGTGACTTACTTCTGAATTTTAACTTCGAGTCATACAGGAGACTTGGGGCGAAGGTAGTTGTTTTGTAATGATATGAATTATTTCAACCGAGCTGGGGGAGAGTGCCGATTACTCAGTAAGGAGTTTCATTCATGCAGTGAGTCTGGTCTGAGATCCCGGCTATGTTTTGGCTGGGGGTCTCGAGGGCTTGGCTTCAATGATGAGGGATTGACGATCGGAGTCGAGATGGGACTTGGATGACGAGTGACAAGCAGGCAAAGAGTAACAGCAGCAGCCTAGGGGCCTTAGGGAAACCCACTGACTTAGATTCCACGGCGGGTTAGGGAACTAACTAAACCGACCACCGACCAGCTCAGTGTCTGGCAGCTGCACTGCCGCCCTGGGCCGGAAGAAAATGGAATGGCGAAGGTGCGAAGGCAACCGAAAACGGCAGAACTAGTCGGGAGCAGTGGTTCTGCAGCAAGGCATATGAAGCAACGGAAGCAAGTATGAGGGAAAGAGAAAGACCAGAGCTTGTCCAGGTCGAAGCTGCCGTAGTGCCAGAAGCTGCTTTCCCGATGGCTCAGAGCCGGTCGTTTCTCACTGTGACCCATGTCACCAGTGTGAACTTCTGGCTTCATGAGCATAGCAAGGTTCGCCGAGTGCCACGCGGCTCATGATCAGCAGCCGTGACTGAGCTGTTGCCGGAATACCGGAAGACTCCGGACCCATGCAAGGTGCTCATCGAAGCCATGCTTGGCGATGAGGTGCACATTGTACCACGAAGTGCCATGAAGCATTTGAAGGCTTTTCTTCGCTTCTGGCCATGGGTTTTGCGCAGTCCTCTGTCGGACAGGTCGTCGATCAAGTTCGGGAATGTGTCTGGGATTTGTCCGCCGCGACTGTGCTCACACTCGACGTCTAGGGCCCTAGGGTTCAGGGTTTAGGGTCCTGAAACTGAAGACTGGTCCAAATTAGAGGCCTCATTTAACTTACAAGAGATAGTCTTAGGCTCAGTCCTTTGTGAAAGCTGGATTTCTGCCGGGGCTTGCTTGCTCTCTCTGTTTGTTGGGATTCCAGCAGGAGGCCTCAATAGATTCACTTATAAGTCGTTGTGCCACATGAACACATCCCTTTGTACCCTCTGACAGGGTCCTGACCCAATGAGTCCCAATCACTGAATCACAATCAATCAATCCGATACCCCTGAAACAGATGGATGTCCCTGCTCCGGCTCTGCGGGTCTGGCCATCCCATCGTCTGTCCCAGCCATAGTGCCGGTGGCAGACTAAGACCCGGTCCTCTGGAGTTACAGATGCCGGGGATATCAAAGCTGTCCGAAAGTCTGGGTCCTAGGCAAGCAGGTAGAAATATCAGTGAGTGATCTGTTTCCGCCAGACTTATTATTAGTTGCGTTATGTACCGGGAGGAGACTGTGTATGGAGACCTTGCAGTTGTAGGGATGCCTATGAGCAGGACGCCTGTTTTTGAAGAGGGTCGCAACAGTAGGATCTGCAGTAGTATTATGCTTATGTCGCTTGCAGTAAGCAGTACCAAGCACCTAGCACCAATTAGAAGCAGCAGTAGAGGCGGAACAGTTGTAGCTTTTTACAAGAAGCACTAGTTGAATTACCAGGACCACTAGTTAGCACCACCAGGGATAATCATTCCGTATTTACTCATACCAGCATTAGCACTAGCAGCAGTAGGAGAATTACTTCTGGCCCTGGTAGTACTAGCGCCACAAGTATCAGTAGCTGTAGTAGTAGAGTAGCACTGCTATTCCCAGCACTAAGTCCTACCTGCACTAGGAGTAGAATTGCAGTGGTAGTCGCAAAAGTAGTATGAGTAGCAGCAGGTTTGATTTAGTAAGTACTAAGTAAGTACTAGTAAAGGTAGTAGCATGAGCAGTTGTGAAAACCGGTCGTATTCCGTGTAGTTGACACTGCTGTGTTCCTATGCCTATCACTGTACAACAACAGCTAACTTACATTAGCAGCCTACGTAACCGCAGCTACATATACTATTGAGCACAATTTCCTTTCAGTATAGTATTCAATAGTACTAGTAGTTTGGGAAACTTGGATGCCAACAGCAGTCCTTCTCCAACACACTTGCAGCTTCAGGCCTGATGGCAGGTATATCAGAAGCAATGAATGCCACTGCAAGAGTCTTTCCGGAGACATGTTACTCGGACTATAGCCATCATGTCAGCTCTGCATGCTTCCTTACGCTGGATGCATGGCTGAAGGCCTTGCACAATGCTGATTTATTTTCGTCTGCGGCGAGAGTGTGTTCGAGCCAGCTCTGTGGCAACAGATAATTCGACCATCGGGCCTGCAGACACAATGACTGCATCGGGCCGACATTGCACAAAATCGGGCCCCCAGTCAAAAACGTCTTCTGGATGTTAAAGACATTGTGTTCGAGCCAGATACCTTGACCCTCGGGCCTCCAGACTTTATCACAAAATCGGGCCGACATCGCACAACATGGGGCCCCTTCTTCACTTTTCGAAGAAGACCATGCTACCATGCGGATATGCTTGCTCGGGCTCTGCTTCCGGAAGCTTCAGCAAAGCGGTTGCCCAGTCCGCACGCAGTGATGCAGACGCCGAGAACACTCGGGCCACCTTAGCTGTGTCATGCAGGAGCCCTGCTGCAGTTTCTGCAATGGACGATGCAACGGCACATTTGTAATGGCAAGTGCAAACCAAGCATCCTCAATGAGGAACTTGTCTGGGTACTCCGCTGTCTCCTGCAGCTTTTTCTTGCCCCACACTCGGCCATCTGCGCTGCGTGAGTAATACTCACTGGCGTCATCACCTTTGTTAACGAATCGGGTTCTTGAATGCAAAGTCAGAGCATGCCGTTTTTGCAGAGATCCTATCATGCATGTTCTACTTGCAGAAGCTCTTTGCAGCTCAGCCTCCCTTCTCGTCGGACCCTCTTT